>OW052220.1:48299299-48301799 GCA_932526605.1 Nephrotoma flavescens
CCAGAGCGTTCATTGAATTTTCAATACATTGAAAATCGAAATTTTGCCAAAAACAACCCCTATATCCTTCAGACTTTCTCCTCATTTAGACCAAAGTTGAACAACAATATGGCCTACCAAATAGTCATAGTGGCATTAATGGCCTAGGTCGTTTCTCTGAACCGCCAAGCGTTCAATGAATTTTCAATACATTGAAAATCGAAATTTTGCCAAAAAACAACCCTCTATATCCTTCAGACTTTCTCCACATTTAGACCAAAGTTGAACAACAATATGGCCTACCAAATAGTCATAGTGGCATTAATGGCCTAGGTCGTTTCTCTGAACCGCCAAGTGTTCAATGAATTTTCAATACATTGAAAATCGAAATTTTGCCAAAAAACAACCCCTATATCCTTCAGACTTTCTCCACATTTAGACCAAAGTTGAACAACAATATGGCCTACCAAATAGTCATAGTGGCATTAATGGCCTAGGTCATTTCTCTGAACCGCCAAGCGTTCAATGAATTTTCAATACATTGAAAATCGAAATTTTGCCAAAAAACAACCCCTATATCCTTCAGACTTTCTCCACATTTAGACCAAAGTTGAACAACAACATGGCCTATCAAATAGTCATAGTGGCATTAATGGCCTAGGTCGTTTACCTAGAGCGTCAGAGCGTTCAATGAGTTTTCAATACATTGAAAATCGAAATTTTTCCAAAAACAACCCCTATATCCTTCAGACTTTCTCCACATTTAGACCAAAGTTGAACAACAATATGGCCTACCAAATAGTCATAGTGGCATTAATGGCCTAGGTCGTTTCTCTGAACCGCCAAGCGTTCAATGAATTTTCAATACATTGAAAATCGAAATTTTGCCAAAAAACAACCCCTATATCCTTCAGACTTTCTCCACATTTAGACCAAAGTTGAACAACAATATGGCCTATCAAATAGTCATAGTGGCATTAATGGCCTAGGTCGTTTACCTAGAGCGTCAGAGCGTTCAATGAATTTTCAATACATTGAAAATCGAAATTTTGCCAAAAACAACCCCTATATCCTTCAGACTTTCTCCACATTTAGACCAAAGTTGAACAACAATATGGCCTACCAAATAGTCATAGTGGCATTAATGGCCTAGGTCGTTTCTCTGAACCGCCAAGTGTTCAATGAATTTTCAATACATTGAAAATCGAAATTTTGCCAAAAAACAACCCCTATATCCTTCAGACTTTCTCCACATTTAGACCAAAGTTGAACAACAATATGGCCTACCAAATAGTCATAGTGGCATTAATGGCCTAGGTCATTTCTCTGAACCGCCAGAGCGTTCATTGAATTTTCAATACATTTAAAATCGAAATTTTGCCAAAAACAACCCCTATATCCTTCAGACTTTCTCCTCATTTAGACCAAAGTTGAACAACAATATGGCCTACCAAATAGTCATAGTAGCATTAATGGCCTAGGTCGTTTCTCTGAACTTCCAAGCGTTCAATGAATTTTCAATACATTGAAAATCGAAATTTTGCCAAAAAACAACCCCTATATCCTTCAGACTTTCTCCACATTTAGACCAAAGTTTAACAACAATATGGCCTATCAAATAGTCATATTGGCATTAATGGCCTAGGTCGTTTACCTAGAGCGTCAGAGCGTTCAATGAATTTTCAATACATTGAAAATCGAAATTTTGCCAAAAACAACCCCTATATCCTTCAGACTTTCTCCACATTTAGACCAAAGTTGAACAACAATATGCCCTACCAAATAGTCATAGTGGCATTAATGGCCTAGGTCGTTTCTCTGAACCGCCAAGTGTTCAATGAATTTTCAATACATTGAAAATCCAAATTTTGCCAAAAAACAACCCCTATATCCTTCAGACTTTCTCCACATTTAGACCAAAGTTGAACAACAATATGGCCTACCAAATAGTCATAGTGGCATTAATGGCCTAGGTCGTTTCTCTGAACCGCCAAGCGTTCAATGAATTTTCAATACATTGAAAATCGAAATTTTGCCAAAAAACAACCCCTATATCCTTCAGACTTTCTCCACATTTAGACCAAAGTTGAACAACAATATGGCCTATCAAATAGTCATAGTGGCATTAATGGCCTAGGTCGTTTACCTAGAGCGTCAGAGCGTTCAATGAATTTTCAATACATTGAAAATCGAAATTTTGCCAAAAAACAACCCCTATATCCTTCAGACTTTCTCCTCATTTAGACCAAAGTTGAACAACAATATGGCCTACCAAATAGTCATAGTGGCATTAATCCCCTAGGTCGTTTCTCTGAACCGCCAAGTGTTCAATGAATTTTCAATACATTGAAAATCGAAATTTTGCCAAAAAACAACCCCTATATCCTTCAGACTTTCTCCTCATTTAGACCAAAGTTGAACAACAATATGGCCTACCAAATAGTCATAGTGGCATTAATGGCCTAGGTCGTTTCTCTGAACCGCCAGAGCGTTCAATGATTGTTCAATACATTGAAAATCG
>OW052220.1:48304299-48359165 GCA_932526605.1 Nephrotoma flavescens
ATCTATGTGTTATCACATTAGGAGTTATCGGTACGATCAACTAAAAGTCTTACACTGGTCGTGTACAATAAATTTAAATATTTACATATTTGGGTGTTAACAATTTGTTCACGTGCAAGTATACCATTAAATCAGAGTATGGCATGGGTTGGTTTTCATTCGTTATGCCTACATGTTTATATTTAGAAACCTGGAAAATCTAGATAAATGTTTTAGTTAGAAAATTTCTAAAAATAATTTATTTGCAGCACGCAGTGATTTGTTTTTAATCTTACAAATTCGCGCATTTGCAGATCTAAAAATAACAGCGACGAGTATAATTTTATAAATTTCGTGCTTTCGTTATAATTTAAATAAAAATTGCATGCAAATAAAATATTATATACGCTTTGATTATTGTGTAAATATTTTTATTAAAATTGTATTTAATTTATTTTTCTATTTAATAAACGCATGAATGAAATAAAACGTCCAATTAACATTTTTATTTTAGTGTACACTACAACCTAATGTCTGTAATGTAAATAATACATAACATTATAAGTTATAGCTCTGCATATCTAGTTCTACGTCGTCTATATACATATTATGTTGTTAAGGGAAGGGAAACTAAAATAAACTGATTGTGGCGCGTCGTCTAGGCGGAATACATAATTAGTGCTTAATGTAATTGAAAAATTATAAATAATATTAAATAAAATAAAAATAAAAAATTGTGATAAGATTTTTATATATGAAAAATATAAGATAAACAAATTTTATACATTGATGACTGATAAAAAACTCATTTCTTAACCGCTTTGTTTTGATTGTATATAACATTTTAAATTTTAAATATAGTAAAGTGTCAAACAATATTTTATTACGAGAATTATATTCCTTTTTTAACAAGTTATGTTGAAAAAGTTATTAAAAAATGAAAGTGTCGATTATCGAAGATAAATACGCAAAACTCAATCCGAAATTTTCAAGATTCTTAATACCATATTGGTCTTGTGCATTAAGACTGTAGAAAAGTATAATAATATTTCATTCTAACGAAGCTCCGATCTTTATTTTGATATGGACTACTTCTGAGAAACTCATCTACTTTACGGCAAAAAAAAACCTGTGGGACTCAATACTTTAGGTTCTGTTGTCCGATGCCTTTGTATGCCGATATTTTTCCCATTCCGTACTTTTTTTTTTAATTTAGGTTCAAATAAATTGACAATTTCGCACAGCCATGCCAAAAATTTATATTAGATTCCTATTTTCATCATTATAATCTGAATTCCGAAACTTCCCCGATGTAGAAATCATCACACTCGATGCTCTGAAAAGAATCCGTAAATGAATTTTCTTAAAATTAGGACAAATCGCAATCCATTCCTGGCACTATAAAATGGGGCCCGGGGCCGGGCCCCACCGAAGGTCCCTCTAAACGAATTTCGCTGAAACTAGCACCCATCGACATCGACTCCTGGTATTTTGTTCCGTTGCATTTCTTACACCAATTTTTATTAAGATCGTGCTAGGCGAAAAAGAAATTTTAAAAAACGGGTCACACCAGGTGACATCAGAATTGTTTGAAACCAAGGCAAAAAAGTAATTAAACAGCGAATGATACAAATGCAAACATCTAATCTGCCCGTAACGCAACATATAACACAACATGGTACAACATGTCCGCAATATGATCATATCGTCGGAAATCTAACATAGATCATACCGTCGGAAATCTAACTAATGAAAAACGCAAAATCAAACACTAAGCTACAAGATGTAAAAATAGTACAAAATCGTGCAACATAGAGCAATAACACACCACATGAATGATGAAAGTGAATAATAGTGAATTATTAAGCAACAGTAAGGAAAGTAACGCAACACGAAGGAACACCCCACAACGTGGTGCAACATCTCACAATATTGTTCAACGTAACGCAACAGTACGCCTCATTGTGCAATAGAACGCAAAATGATGCAACATCCCACAACATAGGGCAACATTCGACAACACGGTGAAAATAACGCAACAATGTTCAACATCGTACAACATGGTGCGACATCTTGCAACATGACTGCCCATCCGGTAAAACATAGTGGAACATCCCTTAATAAGATACAACATCAAGCAACATGGGGCAACATCACGCAGCATGACGGCCTATTTGGGCAATAATAAATTAATTATCTAGAAATCAGAACTCCTTTGAATAGTTTTCTTGCAATTTCATCAAAATCGTTCAAGCCAAATAAAATGTTAAAATATTTCTTCAAGCACACGGGACTCACCGGATGACCCTAAATGAATTTTATCTAAATCAAGACCCATAACAGTTGGAACTATATTTCGTGTTTTGCAAATATTTAGGTGGAACTGACGATTATTTACAAAAAACTATTTTTCCTTTCTTTTACGTAGTGAATCATAAAAAATGTTAACATTAAATTTTTTTCCGATTTACCATTCGCTAATACGCCGCAGGCAATAAAGTATAGTTTTTGAAAAATCTACGTATGTGGGTGTGTGAGTATCTCTGTGTGTGATATCGTGCAGACTAAATGTTGTTGGTTCCCTAGTGATTCTTGGCCGAAATAGGTCCACCAAAAGTGGCAGGTTCCATAGAAGCTTTTTCATTTTCTGCAAATACTTTGAAAAGTATCTCATTTACAAGAAAATTGATTATGAGCTAAAAGAAACAAAATCTCGGCCTCTTTACAGACCAGACGGATTGATTTATTAAGATGAAACTTCATATTGAACCTTTTTCTCCAAATTCGGAGATACAAGTGATTTTTGACCGAAATCGATCGACCGGAAGTGGAGCCACCATACGAGCTTTTTTGTTTTCTGCAAATAATTATTTTGAAAAGTACCTATATAACGAATAAAATAAAAAAAGTTTAGATTAAGTATGAAACAAAATTTTTTCATCAAAACTCGGGATCAGGCGGATTAACTATTCCGATTCAAACTTCATACTATAAAGTTTTATTTTTTTGGTTGGAAAGGAATCTGCAACCAACAGCGCCAAGCTAATTGATTTTTAGAACACTTTATGCCATAAAATCGTTCATGCAACCAATTTTGTTATTGAACGGAATTGGACCAATTAAGGATTAACACAAATTCAGTCACTCATTTTTTTGGCTGGTAATGTACATATCCGGTAGGAATATGCAATCAGAAGTGCCAGCATAATTGATTTCTTCAACAATTTTTGTCAGAAAATCGTCATTCAAAGGCTGCTCAATGAAATTGGTTTAAATATCGATTAGCAGAAATTCAGCGACTATATTTTGTAGATAGCAATGAACATACATAATAGGAATGCGTAATCAGAAGTCCTAATTTCATTGTGTTCGATGTTTTATGTTGTTACATGATGGCTACTGCCATCCTGCAGATTTCACTAAACATCGTAGAGGCCTCACACGGTGATTTTTTTCAGCTACATTCTCAGGGAGACGTGCCAAGGGTCATAGGGTTTGAGTCTTGCAATGTTCTTGGCTTACACCGTAATTACAGAAAGTTTTATAAAAAAAAACGCAAATAACACCGACAGAGAATGGGAGTCTCCCCTCCCATCATACCCAACCCGAAAAAAATAGCAATTCATTTTATGTAAGAAGGATCATAACAAAACAAAAAAAAAAGAAATAAGCGCCGAACAAAATCAAATGAGGAAGCGAGACCAATGTACACCAGAGCACGCGCATGAACAACGCATTGGTGGTGCTCGATTACAAAAAGGCATAGGAAAATTTCTTTGAAAATTTTAGAAAGATAATGCCACAGGATGATGCCACAGGGTCACCGCCCCGGACTGTTGTGCACTAGCTCGCCAAAACCCGTATGGTGTTAAATACGGTACCCGTAAAATAAAGTGGTACCCGAAACTGTAATACCCGTTGATATTGCGGTATTTTCCCGAGGTGTGTTAAAAAACTTATTTGTTTTATACTGCTCGATGCTTCACAATTTTATACGGCTGAACACAAACAAACGAAATAGGTAACCACCAAACAAACACTCGAAGATCAGTGTCATAGATTGACGTTAACAGCAAAAATTTATAGCACGTAATTTTTAGAAAAAAATAATAATTTTAATTTTTATTTTTACTTTTTTTATCTTCGTTTGCATCGAGCTTTCAAACATTCAGATTTACGTTTGGATAAATGGCACCACTGTGTTTTTATTTAACAAAATCGTCATGCAATTAAAAATAAATTTTCAAACAATGTTTTATTTCCTTTATGTGCGACCTAATAACTTTTCTATTTTTTTTAAACGTAAAACTGAACCTGACTTTACAATTCAAAATCAAAAACTAGACTTTTTTTTTAATGCAAAATCAAAAAAACTCTCTCACCTCAAAGCTAAAACTTGACTGCATTTTACCTTCAAACTACCACAACGCACGCCAATACACTCTAGAAGAATCTTCTTCCTTCTCTGTCTTTCGTTTGCATCAATTTACATTGATGTAAACGAGAAACATCACAAGAAACAACAAAAAAAAAATCATCTAGAGCGTATTGCTTCGCGCACACCCGATACACATTGGTCTCGCTCTCTCCTTTAACCGCCAATCGCACAGCATCTATGCATGGGCAAACACAAGAAACAACAAAACATGTCCCAATGAATAAAAATATTTTAGTACAGCAACAGTACTACGTGTTAGTAAACAGGTGGAAGTGCTGTACGCTACATGTCAGATTGGTCATAGAGTAAACAAACTAAGATGGATTGTTATGACCAAATAGTCGTAACAATGATGTTCAATGGAATTGGGCCAGTTATGGATTAACACAAATTCAGCCACTGTATTTTTCGGCGGGCGATTGATATACCCATATAGGAATATAAAATCAGAAGTGCTAAGGTCAATAATTTTTTGAATCATTTATCTCAGAAAATCGTTCATTCTATGATGATAAAAACAAATTTCGTCAGTTTAGCCACCTTTCGGAAATGTTAAAGTTGGGACTAAATGATTTCGAGTTTTCTCTAAAAATTGTGTTTGTTTATATCGTTTTTAAGGCGAAATTTGAAATTTACTTTTCTCGATATCTCGGATTCTGGACTAGAACTAATTTTTTTTCCGTCAGCACTGATTAGCACAGATTGAGCTTAATCGGTTATGCATAGTTGCTTGGCTACAGTTACACACACCAACAAAACCAGTCAAAATTATTCCGACACATTAAATTTTGGTTTTTATCTTTATACAGTGATAAATATATACTATTAAAGTTAGCCGACTCGCTCCAGCCGAATGGTGTCGATAATGCAGATTATGCTGCAACGGTTAAGATATATCAGCCGAAAATATCGATAATGCAGATTCGGTTGTGACAAAGTCCCAGCCGAAAGTACCAGTCGAAAAATATCGATAATGTAGATTTAGCTATAACAGAATTGTATCAGCCGCAAATGTCGATAATACAGATGCAAAACAACTTGTCTGCCAAGGTCGGTAAGGCAGATTCATATACATAGTCAGCCGAAAAATGTCGATAAGGCAGATAAATAATTTGGGTGTTAAACAGTAATTTCATTTTAAGTCAAAAATATTTGTTTCGATTTATTAACGTATATTACTCAAAATTTAATTTTTTTAAAAAAAACCATTTTATTACTGACAAAACTAGATGGCACAAATCAAGCAAAACTTCAAAAATTTTAAGTCGATTCCCATGTGAAGAGTCCGGGAAAACTCAATTGAATATATCGCACACACAAAATTTGAAAATTTCTAAAAATTAACCGTTTAAAGTGTCATGGCTGGAAATAGATAGAAATTGATTCATTCCGGCATTAAATTCGTACCTGCATTATCGACATTTTTCGGCTGGGATGTTACCGACAAAAATCGGCTGTCATTTTCGTTTGATTAGTTTGAATCTACATTATCGACATTTTCGGCTGGAGTCGGCTAACTTTAATAGGGTGATAAATATTCGTATAAGACAACAATTGATTTTTTATTATATAATAAAATCAACAGATACGTATGATTTTTAAAAAAAAAATGTTTATTTCGTAAACAATAAAGAATTACACTAAATTTAATTAGTATTTCAAAGCAAAAAACTAAGATACCTTGTAATATTAATTCAGTTTAAAAAAGTACTCCAAATTGCTTAAATATTCGTATAGAGACACTCCAAATTTTTCAAAAAAAAACTACATAATAATAAAGAAAAGTTTAAATTAAAATTTCGCATGATGCCCTTGTTGTCTAATGACTTGTCTAATGAGTTCAAATATGCGCTCTGGCATTGAATTTGAAAGGTTTTTTAAAGTTTCTTCCTTAATTTCGCCCCAATATCCCGTAATGCACTGCCTTAAGTCAATGACCTTTTTAAATTGCCGACCATTTGCTTAAACCTTCGCTGCAAGTATTCCTCATAAATGCTCCATCGATTACAATCGGGACTACATGCAGGCCAATCACGAACATTTATTTGTTTTTGACAAAACCAAATCATAAAAATCAAATCATTGTCGTTGTAGTTCTCAAGAAAAGTTATCAAATCGTTTACTAACAAATCATTGTACATGTCTGAATTCATTCGGCGGTAATAAAGCAAATTGGTAGCTTCCCACCATAGTGAAAAGCTCCCCACACCCATACTGTACCTCCACCAAAATTTCTTTTAGACTGTAATATATTTTTATCACGTATATCGTGCCAGTAGCAAGAGTTGAATTTTTTCTCATTCGAGAAATTCAGTTTTTGTCATTTATATTTCCAATGCATGTGTCGCTTGGCCAATAGTAGCCGCGTTTCAATATGTTTATAGAAAAAATTAGTCTTACTTTACAATTTTGACCATTTAATATTTTTTTGGTGTTCGAGTGCTAAGAACATTATGTTGTTTTGTAACAGGTAAACCCAATTTTGCTTTAATTTGATTGGCAGGTGACTTCTTATGAGTTGCTTTCTTTCTTATTCTGTTAATTTGAAATTTGGGTAACTTACTATTTTCTTCTGTTTTCTTTTTTAGACCACAACTTCGAGTTTTTTTTAGAAAGTCGTGGGTTACAATTGATGACCGAACAATTCTAGTATCAGATTGATGCATTGGAGATCCTAGTTCTTTAAAAATTCTGATGGAGGTTTTTTCTTCATTATCTCTTTGGCATCACTATTATAAAATATTATTACAATAAATACTAAATGAAATAAAATCACAAATTCAAATATCAAATTTTTAAAACAAATATATATTTATTAAGTGCGTAAAAACACGTTTTTGTCAGCTGTCCTTATACGAATGTTTGACTAAATTACTCTAAATTTTATTAAACGATTTTTGTTTCTTCCAACAAAGTACCGTTAGTCGATCCCTGTTCACGAACATAATATTCGGACACAAGGTGACAATACAGTATACTTTTAGTTTTAATAGTGGAAAGTGGACATAATTTTTGTCCTAATCATAAATTTTTGAACGAGTTTAATTGTTCTTATACGAATATTTATCACTGTATATATAATTCTTCTGTACGTGTGTAGGTACAGAAGAGACTGAACTCCTCCTAAACGGCTATATTGTGTGTGTATTTGAGTGGGTTCCTGGATGCTTTAGATTCACAATTGGACCCGGTGGGTGTCTCTTCGATCGCGTTCTAAAATTTGTTTTCATTTTTTGACAAAATTTTATTTTTAAGATTTTTCGCATATTAAAACAAATAACCCCAAATTTCACCACCCCCTAATCTTTCTGTACGTGTGTACGTACACGTATTTGAACTCCTCCAAAACGGCTGGAATGATTTTAATTAAATTTCTTGTGTGTGTTAGAGTGGATTCCTGGATGGTTTAGATTTACAATTGGGCCTTGTAGTGGCACTGCGATCAGGTTCTAGGAAATCGTTTTTTTTGTTGATTTACAAAAGTTTATTTTTTTAAGATTTTTCGCATATCAGAACATATAACCCTCAAAATTTCACTACTCCCCAATCTTTATATATATAATCCTTCTGTACGTAAGTATGTAATTGAACTCTTCCTAAACGGCGCACATTAGCGTGCATATTGAGTGTATTACTAATCGAATTAGCTTCGCATTGTTTTAACATTTCAATTTCTGTTCGCGTTTTTTCGATATATGCACATTTCCGTACATAAACTGCGTTTTTTTGAAAATGCTGCACTAGACCGCGATAAATTATATTTTGATTTTTTAAACAATTTCTATAATTTTAAAATATTTGTGCTTCATTTTCACTGTATCGAATCCTAAAGAACTTATATTAAGTCCATATCATGCATTATATTGTTGAATAAAGTTTATATTTGCTTGTACTCAACAACTCTGATCTACTCTTGATTTTATATAGAGTACAACCGAGTTCATCAAAAAACTTAATAATTCCTGAACTGACGAAACTAGGGAAATTTTTTAGTACACAATTGTTTGATTGTTTCTTACTTCATTTTAGAGACTAAACTGTCATTTTATTTTCATATTTTCTGTTGTATTTGCGGATATGCCGATTGCCGAGTCGGATGAAATATTAATAAGAAATGGGCAAATTTTATGGACAATATGGATATGTCCCGTTTATACCTTTCCTGACCTGCCTACACAATTGTGTGGCTAAATTGTTATTACTCTATTGAGTAACATTAAAAAATATTTTATAGATAAGTTTAGGACCAACTTACACAATTTTGTATTTCTCTTAAAATATAATACTCAAAATTTAGATGATGTTAATTTAAGCCCAACTGGCGCAATTTTGTAAGATGGGCTTTTGTTCTGACGAAATTTTATGATGAAAATTAGTTTTCGTAATGGGCAATAATACGGCATGTTTGATGCTTTCGTGAAAATTTATCGAATTGAAAATATGTCCGGTTTATATCGTTGATTTCATTCACTTCAATTTATAACTTACGAAGAAATGAAAAACCCAATATACTGCACATCGAGTAAAATTGGCGGTACATCATCAATTATTGTGTTCAGAACAACACATGTAGTTTATCTGAAATTTTAAAAAAATAAAACACTACTGTTGATTAATGGAAATTTCCGGCTTTTTATTAAAATTTATTTTTCATAAGTTCGGCTTTTCTGGATTCTCAACTTTATGGGGTGACTATAAAAAGAAAAATGTTTATGCGTTCCACAGATTGTTTAGTATAGTACTTCCAATTCACCATTTATGCTTTAGCTTTATGTTCTTTCTACAGTACCAGTTGGAGCATCCGAACGAACCGAGAGGGAATCAATATTTCAACTAGCTGTTGATACGATGACAAAGGTCGCGTTTCCATTACAACTGGTCCCAATTTCGAGTTAATTTTAGCATCGAGTTGAACATTACGAATTAAAGTCACAATCCAGCAATCTACTTTCTTTGATTCTATGTTTATTTTATCAACCAGCATACTTAAGGTAATGCATTGATGGGTTCACGGTTTCTAAAATTTTTCCGTGTAATTCTTTTTTGTCATATCGAAAAAAAAAGTATTTCAATGCATAATTTGTAGGTTATGTTTTCATCATACATACTTTCTTGTCGCACAAAAATTCCAACAACGGAAAAGTTAAATGCCGATCCGGATATTGGCAGGTTTTTGCCGTTAAGTCAGTTTTTCCATCACACGAATTACTGATTTGCCACATACTTCCGTCCAAACGGGATATAACTAGATGGTCCAGACGGGGTCAATACGAATATTCCAATTTTCGTCGACGCATTAGACAGTTGGAATGAATTAATTACGGTTTGGGAGCGTTTAGCACCCGCCACTTATTCGCAACTCTTGCACTTGTTCAATTTCGACATTTGCATCGTATGCGAATGTCATACGCGGTAGTTCCATCTCTTATGGCTCATCCACTTCAGCTTGGTTATGAAAATCATCACCCATAAATCCATTATCACTATCGCTGTCATCTAAATTTATGTTACTATCACCTACGGTTGATTGCAGCATTCTGAAATTAAAAAGATCGTTAAGAATCGCTCCCTTACTAGATGTTTCCAGCCAAATACGTACTTATTCATGTCGCACGGCGTATCATTAATATTGTATTCCCTAATGATTATAAGAATTCCGTCCAGCCTTTAGTATATCACATAAAATTACTCATTTACAACGGGTGCGTCCTCATTGAGTATAAATTGATTTTGTGTATTATCCCAGTACGGATTATCGTAATCAAATAAAATTTCCGAGTTATTCGATACCAGCGTATTTAGAAAAGCTCGAACTATTCATATCGCTTAAATTGGATTTTATATCGGCAAATACGGAATCCAAGAAAGGTATTTAGTTTACCATTTATCGTTGCTTTACATTTTCACAACACAGCACTCAAATTTTAAACTTAAAAACTTATTAATTAGATTTATTATTAAGTATAACTAAAAATTTATAAAATATTTTTGTTAAATTTAACTAATTTATTATTTATTTCGTAATTTGTTTTAAACGTCAAAATGATTCAATTGAAGTTAGTAAAAGTTGTTGTACTAAAATGTTCCTTCCAAAATTTCCCTGTATTTTATCGCGGTCTCGAACACAAGATTTCAAAAAAACGCAGCAATTGAGTGATTCACTGAAAAAAAATTTGGTTTACGAATTTTCCAAATAACCGTTCATCGTTCATGGGACAAAAATAAATTGGTGTAAAATTAAACAGGAAAAATTTGTGGGAAGGTAAGTTATAATTAACAATGAATTATTTCGTATTTATGCTTCAAAGATGAGCAAGTTAGCAAATCGTCGCTGTAGTTCTATATTCGTGTATCTACCATTTTATTGGTTTCGAGATATTCCGTTTTAAAGATTAACGCCATGTACAGTAAAATTAACAAATATAAGACCAGTTCTAACTATATACTTAACAATAGAACATACATTAACTTAAATTTCAAGCTCACAAGTTTTACCGATTAAAACTGTTTTTCCGGGAAACTTGGAAAAAATTGAGGACATTTCGAAAAATATTTTGTTCTATGTCGGCTTTTCAATTTCTGGAGATATACCAAAAAAAAACTGTGCATAATAGAGATTTGAAAATGGAGGAAATAACGGAAATTCCACGAATTACCATGTAATTCGAATAGATAACATTCTATATATTAATGATGTAATTAAAAAAGGAGATTGTTCAATCAATAAAATTTGATTGCATGGAAATACACAATACATCAAATTGCCAGACAATTTTTGCAACATGGAAACCACGAAATATCCTTTGGTTGAAAGCATATTCCCAGATTTGCGCAATCAATACGTGAACGAGCAATTTTTGCGGCAAAAAATATCGATGTTAACTCTATTAATTTTAAAATACAACAGTCATGCCTGGCTATGAGAAGTTGTTCTATAATCGATCGATACTGTTGCCGATCCTGACGAAGCAGCCCACTACCCTGTTGCATTATTGAATTTATTTGGATTTACCGGGAATGCCAACACATAACTTGCGATTAAAAATTGGTTCACCAATTGTTTTGCTTCGGAATTTACGTGGTTGGTCATAACGCGGTTGGTTATAAAAAAATCATGGGCAATGTGCTGGAAGCTACTATTTTGAACGGCAAATTTCAATGTGAGGTTGTTCTCCTGCCACGAATCCCAATGATCCCTTCAGACTCGCTCATTCCATTCAGACGCCTCCTATTTTCAATTCGCTTGGAACTTGGGTTTCACTCTATTAATCCTGGATTTTCAAAAGCCTGGTTTTCAAAGGCCTGGTTTTCAAAAGCCAGGTTTACGTGGTTTTTAAAAAGCGTGTTTTTTTAAAGTTAGTATTTGTTGTTCATAGAATTTTTTTTTTAATTTTGAATGTTATGGTTGTTCTGAAAAGAACATTTAATAAATCATGGTTAAAATAAATTTAATAAATAAAAATAATATTTAACGTATCCATTCCAAATTACTAGAAATTATAAAACCAAATATTTTTTATAAATCTTTTTAATTACTTATAAAAGTCGAGATAATAGGCAATATTTTGAAGATAATCCACGTTGCTTAAATTATCTTGCTGTTTTATTGTATTGAACATTTTCTTATTTTTATTAGCACTTGTCGTTTTAACCATTATCAACTCTTAACCCAATTCCGATATAAGTTGGTAAACGCCGATGTATAATTTATCTGCTACAACCTTAAGCTCTCGAAGCCATCGTTTTACAGAATTTTGTGTCCTAAGCCAATTTTCTTGAGAATTATTCCAAAGAGCCTGCGGTTTCGATAAGTCGAAGAAGATAACCCGAGAGCGAATTTTTTGGTGGATTTCTTGGATAAGTGTAGCCATTCCGAAAAAGTGTAAATACATTAAAAAATGTAGCACCATCCCGAAAAACAATTTATACGTGAGAAAAACAAAGAGTATAGAAAATAATATTATTGTAAAAAAAATTACTGGTAAACATTTTTTTTTTAAATTTATTTATTTAACGTATAGCGATAATTTGTGTAGTTACTATGGGTTCACATTAAATTCTATACCACAATACCTGGAGATAAAGCCACCAAGCGGCATATATCGCCAGACAGACCACGATACTATCTAAGATGTTGAATTGGTCCCCAGTCCATATCAGGTGGAAATAACCTTTTTTAATGTTATTTGTTTTACCTGAAGAGCAGTATATCATTAAATGTGGAGCCATAGTAACTACGCAAATTATTCGTTAAAAATAAAATAAAAAAAGGTTATTTCCACCAGATATGGACTTGAGGCCAATTCTACATCCTAGATAGTATCGTGGCCTATCTGGCCATGTATGCCGCTTGGTTGCTTTATCTCCAGGTATTGTGGTATAGAATTTAATGTGGACCTATAATTTCGGGATGGCTACACTTATCCAAGAAATCCACCAAAAAAGTTGAGCTCGGGCTAACTTCATCGACTTGTTTCGATGGCATATTTAATTTTTTCTGTTGAGGATTTCCGATTAAATAGTTTCTCTCGAACCATTTACCGATATGTCGAGTATCAGGGCCGATTTTTTGTAGTTCAGCAATTAGTCGCAAACAAAACTCTGTGATTCCCCGAAAGTATTTTAAAATAGTAAAAATATAAGTAATTTTTCATCATAGCTTTCAAACGGTTTTCAAAAAGCACGATTTTGAAAGCCAGAATTATGAAAACCATGCTTAATAAAATACGGTTTTTGGAATCAGGCTTCTGAAGACCAGGATACCTACCAAACCCCTCAAAATATATGTACAGAATAAATTTTTGATGCTTAATACGTAACTGTTGACCTGTTATAATCACAAATTTTTAACCGAATTTACTCGTACCCACTATACCGTAAAATATTCAGCATCGCTTATCATATATTATTATGTTTTCTTATCTAAATTTTTTAATTGAAAAATTTAAAACAAAATAAAATTATTCAATTAAATTCTAAGCTGTCAAAAATGCATTTCGCTTTCTAGAACGATACGCAACACAATGTCCAAATTCATCAAACCATGAAATGATAAATGAAATTCATTATTCATGTTCCCATACGTAAATTTGTATCATCCCAAAAAAAAAAAAAAAACAAAAACAAATTAAAAAAATTAACATGAACTTCAGAATAATGCTTTGTGGTCCTAATTAATGATATGCACCTCTCTCTATATGTATATGAGGTATACCTGCCTATTTTAAGGCACATTAATATGATCCCATCTTCATCCGAGTTTTTGTGCGGTATACGTTGCTCGCATAATTTTATGTAGATGAGATATAATTGAATGAATTAATCAACTCACCTTTCTTGTTTTATGTTTTATGTGGTTCATTTTTAATTTTTTCGAGAACCAAATTGGAAAGGAGATGGTGTTTGTTGTTGTATTTTTTCAGGTTTAGCTTACATATCGGTGGAGATTATAAATTACTGATATGATAAATTAACAAGTTAAAAATTAGTTTGATGATTAATTTTTATGCTGCTCGTTTCCTTTATTGCAGGGTTAGGTTGATTTAGACTTTGAATGTTTATCAAAAAACCACAAACCTCTATAAAACAAACATGCAATTAGATTAATTGTTTAATGCATTTTATGGAGGGTTATTTTAATTAAAATTGGTGTAACTTCCTTACGTATGTGTCTAAAAACTGTCCATTTGTATACTTCAAACATCAAAGTGCATGGGCTATGCTACAAACAACTTATGACTTTATTAACAGCAGCTAATTTTTATACATAACCTTTCGGTGATATGATCAAAGATTCACTTTTTATCATTTTTCACACTCGTACATAGTTACAATCGACCCCAGATAAATGAGGTGCTAAAGATCTCTGAATTAAGAATTAGTCAAACAAGAATGTTTGAACCCGCTGGATAAATAACATTTGAATGGGCTCGAGAATTTACTATTCGATGGTAGTATTTGATATTATTCGGAAACTTTATAGAATGGATTGTTAATTGGTCGTATTTGATCGGCCCTCATGTAATATTTTTGTGGACATTTTAATTATGTCATGGGTGCCAAATCCATTTTACATGTATGGGCTATGTAGTCAAATCCAACGATTCTCATAAAACAGCAATTACCAAACATTTTGGTTTGTCCGAGTTGGCTCGAATGTAATTTAGTCACCGAAATACTGCGCAGACATTCCAACTGCAAAATACTGGTTTGCCACGTAGGCACAACAAAAACTTTCAAATTCAGAAAATTGTCGATATGGTTACTCCCTCCGAATTGTCTTAACCTTGTACATGCGCTTCTCTTAATTCATACGCAATTGGCAACACTTCTTAAAAACGCGCTTGAGGTTCCGTTTTTCACTTGGAAGTTGATGTTTTCGATTCGGGCCCTAATATATTCGCGCTTCTTATCCGGAAGGTATTTGATCACGAAAGTCACGATTTATGTTGCTAGCACTGCCGATTTGGAAATTAAGTTCATCTAAAACGTACGAGAGAAAACATTTGCGAACGAAATCTAAAGTGACGGCCATGGAACCTGAGTAATCAGATCTGACTATTGACTTGTATAAAATTAGTCATGAATTAACGATATTATTTATTTGTTAAAGAACCAAGTCGGTATTGATTCTTTGAGCAAGCGTGTATCCAAAGCGGGTAGTCAAGCCTGTTCGAAGAGCTGATGGAGGCTGACTATAACATTCCATTTTCCGAATTCAAAAACGTAGTTCTTAATTCCTGTCCGAAATCGTTGTTGGAATTCCAACAAAACCTCAAAATATACCTCAGGGAAAGGTTTATTTTAAGATTTCGTAACAATTTACGTTCCACAGGCCGGGTGGTGAACCCTCACACATTTAGCCTACTCTGGTTGCCACCGTGAGGAGGCGAAACTAACACCTGTTGTAGTTGCAGCGCATTCGACCGAAAAAGTTATGTGTTTATCGCCTATGCTTACACTACAACGTCACCAACAAAAACAAGGTCAAAAGAAGTCTAGTCATTATAATCTATAGCAACGGCGTCAATTTACTAATAAAATTTTTCAGAAAATTAGAAAATGTTAATTTTAACCAAAATATTTTTAATACTTTTATAAATTTGATTTTTATTTTTCACAGGTCACTTCACAAGCTCGGGAGAGCGACGAGCCACATCGGGCCATCAGTCTCACAGAAACAATAAAGGCTCCCTAGTGGACCGAGCAGTTGATTAAGTTGCAGAGAGTATGCTGTAGTTATCCGTTTACACGAAGACTACATCAAGGACATAGATAACAAAGTTTAGTCAGCGTCCCTTAATTTTTCATTCCGCAGTTTTTTGCAATATTGGTCCGAATCTTTTCATGGCGATATTGTTTGGTGGGTTGATATACAACTTTTGGAACCTTCTTTTTTATTACGATTGTCCTTAATCCTATATGTCTGGAATTACCACATTCAAAACCAATATTGTTTTCTCAATGACTTGCTCGTCACAGTGCCGATTCCTTGCATGGAATATAAATATTCGTTATAAGATTTGTGTTATTTTCAATGTAAGATTTGTTTTGTTTCGGAATTCGTATCTGTCATGAAAACTGATAATGTTAACATAAACAAATCACATCAACAAAACCAACTCGAATATTAATTGGGTCCAAGCAAAAATTTGACTTTACATCCATAAAATGACTGTCAATGCAATAAATACATTTTTTTTAATCTACCAAGAGGTGTACCCTTTATTGTTTTTTTGCCCAAAAATGTCAAAAAATTAATGAGAATCATTTCTTGGAATATTTGGTTAATTATCGAAGGTAAGTTAATTTTGAATGAAGTGACGTTTAAGTTGGATCAAAACATAGTTCAGTGATCTTGTTCTCACTAATTAAAATTTAGACAAACGAACAAGTTGTAAATCCAAATACTGACCACTACATACAATATTCTATTATTATTCCTTACTTAAGTTGTCGAGTATAAGCACTGAACAACAAAAGGCATCTAGTCCTGGAAAACAAAAAATTTAATATTTTTCAAATTTGCCAAGGTAAATGCCACATCTTGCTATTTAATTCTAAGAGTATTTGGTAAATTATCGAAGGTAAGTTAATTTTAAATAAAGAGATGTTTGTGTTGCATTATATCGTCACTTTGTCGTATAAACCAAGTTCGATGAAATAACAAAACCGAATTTCAAAATATGAAATTTACGAGCATTCCAAAATTTATTGTCACACATTCTTAGCCTAACTTAGCCTTTCATATTAGCCTTACTTATTTATCCTTACTTATTTTGAATGGATAAAATTTATTGTCACAGATTCTGTATGTTTCGGTTCTCTTCGATTAATGATGTAATTTTAAGTAGATCAACGTTTAAATTGTTGCAATATGTCACCTCAATCGCCTGTAGTTCCGGTTCGATGACAAAACATAACCGGATTTCAAACTACAAAATTTCCAATAACTGAGCTTTCCATATGCAACCAACCATTAATTTCTTTCTTAATATGCCATTTACATTACCTATAATCGTTTTGAGCCGGAATTTCAACAAAAACATATTTTCAATTTTTCGCAAAAATCTCTGATGGTTAGCCTTACTTATTTTGAACGGATAAAATTTATTGTCACAGATTCTGAAGGTATCGGTTCTCTTCGATTAATGATGTAATTTTAAGTAGATCAACGTTGAAGTTGCTGCAATATGTCGCCTCATTCGCCTGTAATCGAGGTTCGATGCCATAACATAACCGAATTTGAGCGGATAAAATTTATTGTCACAGATTCTGTATGTTTCGGTTCTCTTCGATTAATGATGTAATTTTAAGTAGATCAACGTTGAAGTTGCTGCAATATGTCGCCTCATTCGCCTGTAATCGAGGTTCGATGCCATAACATAACCGAATTTCAAACTACAAAATTTCCAAAAACTGCGCTTTCCATATGCAACCAACCGGTAATTTATTTCTCAATATGCCATTTACAGTACCTATAATCATTTTGAACCGGAATTTCAACAAAAAAATATTTTCAATTTTTTGCAAAAATCCGTGATGGTTAGTTAGCCTTACTTATTTTGAACGGATAAAATTTATTGTCACAGATTCTGAAGGTATCGGGTATTTTGGATTGATGATGTAATTTTAAGTAGATCAGCGTTTAAATTGTTGCAATATGTCGCCTCAATCGCTTGTAGTTCCGGTTCGATGACAAAACATAACCGGATTTCAAACTACAAAATTTCCAATAACTGAGCTTTCCATATGCAACCAACCATTAATTTCTTTCTTAATATGCCATTTACATTACCTATAATCGTTTTGAGCCGGAATTTCAACAAAAACATATTTTCAATTTTTCGCAAAAATCTCTGATGGTTAGCC
Source organism: Nephrotoma flavescens (assembly GCA_932526605.1). Classification (NCBI taxonomy): domain Eukaryota; kingdom Metazoa; phylum Arthropoda; class Insecta; order Diptera; family Tipulidae; genus Nephrotoma; species Nephrotoma flavescens. The sequence continues at coordinate 48,322,088 of OW052220.1, forward strand.
TTACTTATTTTGAACGGATAAAATTTATTGTCACAGATTCTGAAGGTATCGGTTCTCTTCGATTAATGATGTAATTTTAAGTAGATCAACGTTGAAGTTGCTGCAATATGTCGCCTCATTCGCCTGTAATCGAGGTTCGATGCCATAACATAACCGAATTTGAGCGGATAAAATTTATTGTCACAGATTCTGTATGTTTCGGTTCTTTTCGATTAATGATGTAATTTTAAGTAGATCAACGTTGAAGTTGCTGCAATATGTCGCCTCAATCGCCTGTAATCGAGGTTCGATGCCATAACATAACCGAATTTCAAACTACAAAATTTCCAAAAACTGCGCTTTCCATATGCAACCAACCGGTAATTTATTTCTCAATATGCCATTTACAGTACCTATAATCATTTTGAACCGGAATTTCAACAAAAAAATATTTTCAATTTTTTGTAAATATCCGTGATAGCCTTACTTATTTTGAGCGGATAAAATTTATTGTCACAGATTCTTTATGTTTCGGTTCTTTTCGATTAATGATGTAATTTTAAGTAGATCAACGTTGAAGTTGCTGCAATATGTCGCCTCAATCGCCTGTAATCGAGGTTCGATGCCATAACATAACCGAATTTCAAACTACAAAATTTCCAAAAACTGCGCTTTCCATATGCAACCAACCGGTAATTTATTTCTCAATATGCCATTTACAGTACCTATAATCATTTTGAACCGGAATTTCAACAAAAAAATATTTTCAATTTTTTGCAAAAATCCGTGATGGTTAGCCTTACTTATTTTGAACGGATAAAATTTATTGTCACAGATTCTGTATGTTTCGGTTCTCTTCGATTAATGATGTAATTTTAAGTAGATCAACGTTGAAGTTGCTGCAATATGTCGCCTCATTCGCTTGTAATCCAGGTTCGATGCCATAACATAACCGAATTTCAAACTACAAAATTTCCAAAAACTGCGCTTTCCATATGCAACCAACCGGTAATTTATTTCTCAATATGCCATTTACAGTACCTATAATCATTTTGAACCGGAATTTCAACAAAAAAATATTTTCAATTTTTTGCAAAAATCCGTGATGTTAGCCTTACTTATTTTGAGCGGATAAAATTTATTGTCACAGATTCTGTATGTTTCGGTTCTCTTCGATTAATGATGTAATTTTAAGTAGATCAACGTTCAAGTTGCTGTAATATGTCGCCTAATTCGCCTGTAATCGAGGTTCGATGCCATAACATAACCGAATTTCAAACTACAAAATTTCCAAAACTGCGCTTTCCATATGCAACCAACCGGTAATTTATTTCTCAATATGCCATTTACAGTACCTATAATCATTTTGAACCGGAATTTCAACAAAAAAATATTTTCAATTTTTTGCAAAAATCCGTGATGGTTAGCCTTACTTATTTTGAGCGGATAAAATTTATTGTCACAGATTCTGTATGTTTCGGTTCTTTTCGATTTATGATGTAATTTTAAGTAGATCAACGTTCAAGTTGCTGCAATATGTCGCTTCATTCGTCTGTAATCGAGGTTCGATGCCATAACATAACCGAATTTCAAGCTACAAAATTTCCAAAAACTGCGCTTTCCATATGCAATTAACCGGTAATTTATTTCTCAATATGCCATTTACATTACCTATAATCATTTTGAGCCGGAATTTCAACAAAAAAATATTTTCAATTTCTCGCAAAAATCCCTGATGGTTAGCCTTACTTATTTTGAACGGATAAAATTTATTGTCACAGATTCTGATGGTATCGGTTATTTTGGATTGATGATGTAATTTTAAGTAGATCAGCGTTTAAATTGTTGCAATATGTCGCCTCAATCGCCTGTAGTTTCGGTTCGATGACAAAACATAACCGGATTTCAAACTACAAAATTTCCAATAACCGAGCTTTCCATATGCAACCAACCATTAATTTCTTTCTTAATATGCCATTTACATTACCTATAATCATTTTGAGCCGGAATTTCAACAAAAAAATATTTTCAATTTTTCGCAAAAATCCCTGATGGTTAGCCTTACTTATTTTGAACGGATAAAATTTATTGTCACAGATTCTGAAAGTATCGGTTATTTTGGATTGATGATGTAATTTTAAGTAGATCAGCGTTTAAATTGTTGCAATATGTCGCCTCAATCGCCTGTAGTTTCGGTTCGATGATAAAACATAACCGGATTTCAAACTATAAAATTTCCAATAACCGAGCTTTCCATATGCAACCAACCATTAATTTCTTTCTTAATATGCCATTTACATTACCTATAATCATTTTGAGCCGGAATTTCAACAAAAAAATATTTTCAATTTTTCGCAAAAATCCCTGATGGTTAGCCTTACTTATTTTGAACGGATAAAATTTATTGTCACAGATTCTGAAGGTATCGGTTATTTTGGATTGATGATGTAATTTTAAGTAGATCAGCGTTTAAATTGTTGCAATATGTCGCCTCAATCGCCTGTAGTTTCGGTTCGATGACAAAACATAACCGGATTTCAAACTACAAAATTTCCAATAACCGAGCTTTCCATATGCAACCAACCATTAATTTCTTTCTTAATATGCCATTTACATTACCTATAATCATTTTGAGCCGGAATTTCAACAAAAAAATATTTTCAATTTTTCGCAAAAATCCCTGATGGTTAGCCTTACTTATTTTGAACGGATAAAATTTATTGTCACAGATTCTGAAAGTATCGGTCATTTTGGATTGATGATGTAATTTTAAGTAGATCAGCGTTTAAATTGTTGCAATATGTCGCCTCAATCGCCTGTAGTTTCGGTTCGATGACAAAACATAATCGGATTTCAAACTACAAAATTTCCAATAACCGAGCTTTCCATATGCAACCAACCATTAATTTCTTTCTTAATATGCCATTTACATTACCTATAATCATTTTGAGCCGGAATTTCAACAAAAAAATATTTTCAATTTTTCGCAAAAATCCCTGATGGTTAGCCTTACTTATTTTGAACGGATAAAATTTATTGTCACAGATTCTGAAAGTATCGGTCATTTTGGATTGATGATGTAATTTTAAGTAGATCAGCGTTTAAATTGTTGCAATATGTCGCCTCAATCGCCTGTAGTTTCGGTTCGATGACAAAACATAACCGGATTTCAAACTACAAAATTTCCAATAACCGAGCTTTCCATATGCAACCAACCATTAATTTCTTTCTTAATATGCCATTTACATTACCTATAATCATTTTGAGCCGGAATTTCAACAAAAAAATATTTTCAATTTTTCGCAAAAATCCCTGATGGTTAGCCTTACTTATTTTGAACGGATAAAATTTATTGTCACAGATTCTGAAAGTATCGGTTATTTTGGATTGATGATGTAATTTTAAGTAGATCAGCGTTTAAATTGTTGCAATATGTCGCCTCAATCGCCTGTAGTTTCGGTTCGATGACAAAACATAACCGGATTTCAAACTACAAAATTTCCAATAACCGAGCTTTCCATATGCAACCAACCATTAATTTCTTTCTTAATATGCCATTTACATTACCTATAATCATTTTGAGCCGGAATTTCAACAAAAAAATATTTTCAATTTTTCGCAAAAATCCCTGATGAGTCTTACTTATTTTGAACGGATAAAATTTATTGTCACAGATTCTGAAAGTATCGGTCATTTTGGATTGATGATGTAATTTTAAGTAGATCAGCGTTTAAATTGTTGCAATATGTCGCCTCAATCGCCTGTAGTTTCGGTTCGATGACAAAACATAACCGGATTTCAAACTACAAAATTTCCAATAACCGAGCTTTCCATATGCAACCAACCATTAATTTCTTTCTTAATATGCCATTTACATTACCTATAATCATTTTGAGCCGGAATTTCAACAAAAAAATATTTTCAATTTTTCGCAAAAATCCCTGATGGTTAGCCTTACTTATTTTGAACGGATAAAATTTATTGTCACAGATTCTGAAAGTATCGGTCATTTTGGATTGATGATGTAATTTTAAGTAGATCAGCGTTTAAATTGTTGCAATATGTCGCCTCAATCGCCTGTAGTTTCGGTTCGATGACAAAACATAACCGGATTTCAAACTACAAAATTTCCAATAATCGAGCTTTCCATATGCAACCAACCATTAATTTCTTTCTTAATATGCCATTTACATTACCTATAATCATTTTGAGCCGGAATTTCAACAAAAAAATATTTTCAATTTTTCGCAAAAATCCCTGATGGTTAGCCTTACTTATTTTGAACGGATAAAATTTATTGTCACAGATTCTGAAAGTATCGGTCATTTTGGATTGATGATGTAATTTTAAGTAGATCAACGTTGAAGTTGCTGCAATATGTCGCCTCAATCGCCTGTAATCGAGGTTCGATGCCATAACATAACCGAATTTCAAACTACAAAATTTCCAAAAACTGCGCTTTCCATATGCAACCAACCGGTAATTTATTTCTCAATATGCCATTTACAGTACCTATAATCATTTTGAACCGGAATTTCAACAAAAAAATATTTTCAATTTTTTGCAAAAATCCGTGATGGTTAGCCTTACTTATTTTGAACGGATAAAATTTATTGTCACAGATTCTGAAAGTATCGGTCATTTTGGATTGATGATGTAATTTTAAGTAGATCAGCGTTTAAATTGTTGCAATATGTCGCCTCAATCGCCTGTAGTTCCGGTTCGATGACAAAACATAATCGGATTTCAAACTACAAAATTTCCAATAACCGAGCTTTCCATATGCAACCAACCATTAATTTCTTTCTTAATATGCCATTTACATTACCTATAATCATTTTGAGCCGGAATTTCAACAAAAAAATATTTTCAATTTTTCGCAAAAATCCCTGATGGTTAGCCTTACTTATTTTGAACGGATAAAATTTATTGTCACAGATTCTGAAAGTATCGGTCATTTTGGATTGATGATGTAATTTTAAGTAGATCAGCGTTTAAATTGTTGCAATATGTCGCCTCAATCGCCTGTAGTTTCAAACTACAAAATTTCCAATAACCGAGCTTTCCATATGCAACCAACCATTAATTTCTTTCTTAATATGCCATTTACATTACCTATAATCATTTTGAGCCGGAATTTCAACAAAAAAATATTTTCAATTTTTCGCAAAAATCCCTGATGGTTAGCCTTACTTATTTTGAACGGATAAAATTTATTGTCACAGATTCTGAAAGTATCGGTCATTTTGGATTGATGATGTAATTTTAAGTAGATCAGCGTTTAAATTGTTGCAATATGTCGCCTCAATCGCCTGTAGTTTCGGTTCGATGACAAAACATAATCGGATTTCAAACTACAAAATTTCCAATAACCGAGCTTTCCATATGCAACCAACCATTAATTTCTTTCTTAATATGCCATTTACATTACCTATAATCATTTTGAGCCGGAATTTCAACAAAAAAATATTTTCAATTTTTCGCAAAAATCCCTGATGGTTAGCCTTACTTATTTTGAACGGATAAAATTTATTGTCACAGATTCTGAAGGTATCGGTCATTTTGGATTGATGATGTAATTTTAAGTAGATCAGCGTTTAAATTGTTGCAATATGTCGCCTCAATCGCCTGTAGTTTCGGTTCGATGACAAAACATAACCGGATTTCAAACTACAAAATTTCCAATAACCGAGCTTTCCATATGCAACCAACCATTAATTTCTTTCTTAATATGCCATTTACATTACCTATAATCATTTTGAGCCGGAATTTCAACAAAAAAATATTTTCAATTTTTCGCAAAAATCCCTGATGGTTAGCCTTACTTATTTTGAACGGATAAAATTTATTGTCACAGATTCTGAAGGTATCGGTTATTTTGGATTGATGATGTAATTTTAAGTAGATCAGCGTTTAAATTGTTGCAATATGTCGCCTCAATCGCCTGTAGTTTCGGTTCGATGACAAAACATAACCGGATTTCAAACTACAAAATTTCCAATAACCGAGCTTTCCATATGCAACCAACCATTAATTTCTTTCTTAATATGCCATTTACATTACCTATAATCATTTTGAGCCGGAATTTCAACAAAAAAATATTTTCAATTTTTCGCAAAAATCCCTGATGGTTAGCCTTACTTATTTTGAACGGATAAAATTTATTGTCACAGATTCTGAAGGTATCGGTTATTTTGGATTGATGATGTAATTTTAAGTAGATCAGCGTTTAAATTGTTGCAATATGTCGCCTCAATCGCCTGTAGTTTCGGTTCGATGACAAAACATAACCGGATTTCAAACTACAAAATTTCCAATAACCGAGCTTTCCATATGCAACCAACCATTAATTTCTTTCTTAATATGCCATTTACATTACCTATAATCATTTTGAGCCGGAATTTCAACAAAAAAATATTTTCAATTTTTCGCAAAAATCCCTGATGGTTAGCCTTACTTATTTTGAACGGATAAAATTTATTGTCACAGATTCTGAAGGTATCGGTCATTTTGGATTGATGATGTAATTTTAAGTAGATCAGCGTTTAAATTGTTGCAATATGTCGCCTCAATCGCCTGTAGTTTCGGTTCGATGACAAAACATAACCGGATTTCAAACTACAAAATTTCCAATAACCGAGCTTTCCATATGCAACCAACCATTAATTTCTTTCTTAATATGCCATTTACATTACCTATAATCATTTTGAGCCGGAATTTCAACAAAAAAATATTTTCAATTTTTCGCAAAAATCCCTGATGGTTAGCCTTACTTATTTTGAACGGATAAAATTTATTGTCACAGATTCTGAAGGTATCGGTTATTTTGGATTGATGATGTAATTTTAAGTAGATCAGCGTTTAAATTGTTGCAATATGTCGCCTCAATCGCCTGTAGTTTCGGTTCGATGACAAAACATAACCGGATTTCAAACTACAAAATTTCCAATAACCGAGCTTTCCATATGCAACCAACCATTAATTTCTTTCTTAATATGCCATTTACATTACCTATAATCATTTTGAGCCGGAATTTCAACAAAAAAATATTTTCAATTTTTCGCAAAAATCCCTGATGGTTAGCCTTACTTATTTTGAACGGATAAAATTTATTGTCACAGATTCTGAAGGTATCGGTTATTTTGGATTGATGATGTAATTTTAAGTAGATCAGCGTTTAAATTGTTGCAATATGTCGCCTCAATCGCCTGTAGTTTCGGTTCGATGACAAAACATAACCGGATTTCAAACTACAAAATTTCCAATAACCGAGCTTTCCATATGCAACCAACCATTAATTTCTTTCTTAATATGCCATTTACATTACCTATAATCATTTTGAGCCGGAATTTCAACAAAAAAATATTTTCAATTTTTCGCAAAAATCCCTGATGGTTAGCCTTACTTATTTTGAACGGATAAAATTTATTGTCACAGATTCTGAAAGTATCGGTCATTTTGGATTGATGATGTAATTTTAAGTAGATCAGCGTTTAAATTGTTGCAATATGTCGCCTCAATCGCCTGTAGTTTCGGTTCGATGACAAAACATAATCGGATTTCAAACTACAAAATTTCCAATAACCGAGCTTTCCATATGCAACCAACCATTAATTTCTTTCTTAATATGCCATTTACATTACCTATAATCATTTTGAGCCGGAATTTCAACAAAAAAATATTTTCAATTTTTCGCAAAAATCCCTGATGGTTAGCCTTACTTATTTTGAACGGATAAAATTTATTGTCACAGATTCTGAAAGTATCGGTCATTTTGGATTGATGATGTAATTTTAAGTAGATCAGCGTTTAAATTGTTGCAATATGTCGCCTCAATCGCCTGTAGTTTCAAACTACAAAATTTCCAATAACCGAGCTTTCCATATGCAACCAACCATTAATTTCTTTCTTAATATGCCATTTACATTACCTATAATCATTTTGAGCCGGAATTTCAACAAAAAAATATTTTCAATTTTTCGCAAAAATCCCTGATGGTTAGCCTTACTTATTTTGAACGGATAAAATTTATTGTCACAGATTCTGAAAGTATCGGTCATTTTGGATTGATGATGTAATTTTAAGTAGATCAGCGTTTAAATTGTTGCAATATGTCGCCTCAATCGCCTGTAGTTCCGGTTCGATGACAAAACATAATCGGATTTCAAACTACAAAATTTCCAATAACCGAGCTTTCCATATGCAACCAACCATTAATTTCTTTCTTAATATGCCATTTACATTACCTATAATCATTTTGAGCCGGAATTTCAACAAAAAAATATTTTCAATTTTTCGCAAAAATCCCTGATGGTTAGCCTTACTTATTTTGAACGGATAAAATTTATTGTCACAGATTCTGAAAGTATCGGTCATTTTGGATTGATGATGTAATTTTAAGTAGATCAGCGTTTAAATTGTTGCAATATGTCGCCTCAATCGCCTGTAGTTCCGGTTCGATGACAAAACATAACCGGATTTCAAACTACAAAATTTCCAATAACCGAGCTTTCCATATGCAACCAACCATTAATTTCTTTCTTAATATGCCATTTACATTACCTATAATCATTTTGAGCCGGAATTTCAACAAAAAAATATTTTCAATTTTTCGCAAAAATCCCTGATGGTTAGCCTTACTTATTTTGAACGGATAAAATTTATTGTCACAGATTCTGAAAGTATCGGTCATTTTGGATTGATGATGTAATTTTAAGTAGATCAGCGTTTAAATTGTTGCAATATGTCGCCTCAATCGCCTGTAGTTCCGGTTCGATGACAAAACATAATCGGATTTCAAACTACAAAATTTCCAATAACCGAGCTTTCCATATGCAACCAACCATTAATTTCTTTCTTAATATGCCATTTACATTACCTATAATCATTTTGAGCCGGAATTTCAACAAAAAAATATTTTCAATTTTTCGCAAAAATCCCTGATGGTTAGCCTTACTTATTTTGAACGGATAAAATTTATTGTCACAGATTCTGAAAGTATCGGTCATTTTGGATTGATGATGTAATTTTAAGTAGATCAGCGTTTAAATTGTTGCAATATGTCGCCTCAATCGCCTGTAGTTCCGGTTCGATGACAAAACATAATCGGATTTCAAACTACAAAATTTCCAATAACCGAGCTTTCCATATGCAACCAACCATTAATTTCTTTCTTAATATGCCATTTACATTACCTATAATCATTTTGAGCCGGAATTTCAACAAAAAAATATTTTCAATTTTTCGCAAAAATCCCTGATGGTTAGCCTTACTTATTTTGAACGGATAAAATTTATTGTCACAGATTCTGAAAGTATCGGTCATTTTGGATTGATGATGTAATTTTAAGTAGATCAGCGTTTAAATTGTTGCAATATGTCGCCTCAATCGCCTGTAGTTCCGGTTCGATGACAAAACATAACCGGATTTCAAACTACAAAATTTCCAATAACCGAGCTTTCCATATGCAACCAACCATTAATTTCTTTCTTAATATGCCATTTACATTACCTATAATCATTTTGAGCCGGAATTTCAACAAAAAAATATTTTCAATTTTTCGCAAAAATCCCTGATGGTTAGCCTTACTTATTTTGAACGGATAAAATTTATTGTCACAGATTCTGAAAGTATCGGCCATTTTGGATTGATGATGTAATTTTAAGTAGATCAGCGTTTAAATTGTTGCAATATGTCGCCTCAATCGCCTGTAGTTTCGGTTCGATGACAAAACATAACCGGATTTCAAACTACAAAATTTCCAATAATCGAGCTTTCCATATGCAACCAACCATTAATTTCTTTCTTAATATGCCATTTACATTACCTTTAATCATTTTGAGCCGGAATTTCAACAAAAAAATATTTTCAATTTTTCGCAAAAATCCCTGATGGTTAGCCTTACTTATTTTGAACGGATAAAATTTATTGTCACAGATTCTGAAAGTATCGGCCATTTTGGATTGATGATGTAATTTTAAGTAGATCAGCGTTTAAATTGTTGCAATATGTCGCCTCAATCGCCTGTAGTTTCGGTTCGATGACAAAACATAACCGGATTTCAAACTACAAAATTTCCAATAATCGAGCTTTCCATATGCAACCAACCATTAATTTCTTTCTTAATATGCCATTTACATTACCTATAATCATTTTGAGCCGGAATTTCAACAAAAAAATATTTTCAATTTTTCGCAAAAATCCCTGATGGTTAGCCTTACTTATTTTGAACGGATAAAATTTATTGTCACAGATTCTGAAAGTATCGGTCATTTTGGATTGATGATGTAATTTTAAGTAGATCAGCGTTTAAATTGTTGCAATATGTCGCCTCAATCGCCTGTAGTTTCGGTTCGATGACAAAACATAACCGGATTTCAAACTACAAAATTTCCAATAACCGAGCTTTCCATATGCAACCAACCATTAATTTCTTTCTTAATATGCCATTTACATTACCTATAATCATTTTGAGCCGGAATTTCAACAAAAATTTTTTTTCAATTTTTCGCAAAAATCCCTGATGGTTAAGCCTTACTTATTTTGAACGGATAAAATTTATTGTCACAGATTCTGAAAGTATCGGTCATTTTGGATTGATGATGTAATTTTAAGTAGATCAGCGTTTAAATTGTTGCAATATGTCGCCTCAATCGCCTGTAGTTCCGGTTCGATGACAAAACATAATCGGATTTCAAACTACAAAATTTCCAATAACCGACCTTTCCATATGCAACCAACCATTAATTTCTTTCTTAATATGCCATTTACATTACCTATAATCATTTTGAGCCGGAATTTCAACAAAAAAATATTTTCAATTTTTCGCAAAAATCCCTGATGTTAGCCTTACTTATTTTGAACGGATAAAATTTATTGTCACAGATTCTGAAAGTATCGGTCATTTTGGATTGATGATGTAATTTTAAGTAGATCAGCGTTTAAATTGTTGCAATATGTCGCCTCAATCGCCTGTAGTTCCGGTTCGATGACAAAACATAATCGGATTTCAAACTACAAAATTTCCAATAACCGAGCTTTCCATATGCAACCAACCATTAATTTCTTTCTTAATATGCCATTTACATTACCTATAATCATTTTGAGCCGGAATTTCAACAAAAAAATATTTTCAATTTTTCGCAAAAATCCCTGATGGGTTAGCCTTACTTATTTTGAACGGATAAAATTTATTGTCACAGATTCTGAAAGTATCGGTCATTTTGGATTGATGATGTAATTTTAAGTAGATCAGCGTTTAAATTGTTGCAATATGTCGCCTCAATCGCCTGTAGTTCCGGTTCGATGACAAAACATAATCGGATTTCAAACTACAAAATTTCCAATAACCGAGCTTTCCATATGCAACCAACCATTAATTTCTTTCTTAATATGCCATTTACATTACCTATAATCATTTTGAGCCGGAATTTCAACAAAAAAATATTTTCAATTTTTCGCAAAAATCCCTGATGGTTAGCCTTACTTATTTTGAACGGATAAAATTTATTGTCACAGATTCTGAAAGTATCGGTCATTTTGGATTGATGATGTAATTTTAAGTAGATCAGCGTTTAAATTGTTGCAATATGTCGCCTCAATCGCCTGTAGTTCCGGTTCGATGACAAAACATAATCGGATTTCAAACTACAAAATTTCCAATAACCGAGCTTTCCATATGCAACCAACCATTAATTTCTTTCTTAATATGCCATTTACATTACCTATAATCATTTTGAGCCGGAATTTCAACAAAAAAATATTTTCAATATTTTCAACCATTAATTTCTTTCTTAATATGCCATTTACATTACCTATAATCATTTTGAGCCGGAATTTCAACAAAAAAATATTTTCAATTTTTCGCAAAAATCCCTGATGGTTAGCCTTACTTATTTTGAACGGATAAAATTTATTGTCACAGATTCTGAAAGTATCGGTCATTTTGGATTGATGATGTAATTTTAAGTAGATCAGCGTTTAAATTGTTGCAATATGTCGCCTCAATCGCCTGTAGTTCCGGTTCGATGACAAAACATAATCGGATTTCAAACTACAAAATTTCCAATAACCGAGCTTTCCATATGCAACCAACCATTAATTTCTTTCTTAATATGCCATTTACATTACCTATAATCATTTTGAGCCGGAATTTCAACAAAAAAATATTTTCAATTTTTCGCAAAAATCCCTGATGGTTAGCCTTACTTATTTTGAACGGATAAAATTTATTGTCACAGATTCTGAAAGTATCGGTCATTTTGGATTGATGATGTAATTTTAAGTAGATCAGCGTTTAAATTGTTGCAATATGTCGCCTCAATCGCCTGTAGTTCCGGTTCGATGACAAAACATAATCGGATTTCAAACTACAAAATTTCCAATAACCGAGCTTTCCATATGCAACCAACCATTAATTTCTTTCTTAATATGCCATTTACATTACCTATAATCATTTTGAGCCGGAATTTCAACAAAAAAATATTTTCAATTTTTCGCAAAAATCTCTGATGGTTAGCCTTACTTATTTTGAACGGATAAAATTTATTGTCACAGATTCTGAAGGTATCGGTTATTTTGGATTGATGATGTAATTTTAAGTAGATCAGCGTTTAAATTGTTGCAATATGTCGCCTCAATCGCCTGTAGTTTCGGTTCGATGACAAAACATAATCGGATTTCAAACTACAAAATTTCCAATAACCGAGCTTTCCATATGCAACCAACCATTAATTTCTTTCTTAATATGCCATTTACATTACCTATAATCATTTTGAGCCGGAATTTCAACAAAAAAATATTTTCAATTTTTCGCAAAAATCCCTGATGGTTAGCCTTACTTATTTTGAACGGATAAAATTTATTGTCACAGATTCTGAAAGTATCGGTCATTTTGGATTGATGATGTAATTTTAAGTAGATCAGCGTTTAAATTGTTGCAATATGTCGCCTCAATCGCCTGTAGTTTCGGTTCGATGACAAAACATAATCGGATTTCAAACTACAAAATTTCCAATAACCGAGCTTTCCATATGCAACCAACCATTAATTTCTTTCTTAATATGCCATTTACATTACCTATAATCATTTTGAGCCGGAATTTCAACAAAAAAATATTTTCAATTTTTCGCAAAAATCTCTGATGGTTAGCCTTACTTATTTTGAACGGATAAAATTTATTGTCACAGATTCTGAAAGTATCGGTCATTTTGGATTGATGATGTAATTTTAAGTAGATCAGCGTTTAAATTGTTGCAATATGTCGCCTCAATCGCCTGTAGTTTCGGTTCGATGACAAAACATCACCGGATTTCAAACTACAAAATTTCCAATAACCGAGCTTTCCATATGCAACCAACCATTAATTTCTTTCTTAATATGCCATTTACATTACCTATAATCATTTTGAGCCGGAATTTCAACAAAAAAATATTTTCAATTTTTCGCAAAAATCCCTGATGGTTAGCCTTACTTATTTTGAACGGATAAAATTTATTGTCACAGATTCTGAAGGTATCGGTTATTTTGGATTGATGATGTAATTTTAAGTAGATCAGCGTTTAAATTGTTGCAATATGTCGCCTCAATCGCCTGTAGTTTCGGTTCGATGACAAAACATAATCGGATTTCAAACTACAAAATTTCCAATAACCGAGCTTTCCATATGCAACCAACCATTAATTTCTTTCTTAATATGCCATTTACATTACCTATAATCATTTTGAGCCGGAATTTCAACAAAAAAATATTTTCAATTTTTCGCAAAAATCTCTGATGGTTAGCCTTACTTATTTTGAACGGATAAAATTTACTGTCACAGATTCTGAAGGTATCGGTTATTTTGGATTGATGATGTAATTTTAAGTAGATCAGCGTTTAAATTGTTGCAATATGTCGCCTCAATCGCCTGTAGTTTCGGTTCGATGACAAAACATAACCGGATTTCAAACTACAAAATTTCCAATAACCGAGCTTTCCATATGCAACCAACCATTAATTTCTTTCTTAATATGCCATTTACATTACCTATAATCATTTTGAGCCGGAATTTCAACAAAAAAATATTTTCAATTTTTCGCAAAAATCTCTGATGAGCCTTACTTATTTTGAACGGATAAAATTTATTGTCACAGATTCTGAAGGTATCGGTTATTTTGGATTGATGATGTAATTTTAAGTAGATCAGCGTTTAAATTGTTGCAATATGTCGCCTCAATCGCCTGTAGTTTCGGTTCGATGACAAAACATAACCGGATTTCAAACTACAAAATTTCCAATAACCGAGCTTTCCATATGCAACCAACCATTAATTTCTTTCTTAATATGCCATTTACATTACCTATAATCATTTTGAGCCGGAATTTCAACAAAAAAATATTTTCAATTTTTCGCAAAAATCCCTGATGACTAGCTAGCCTTACTTATTTTGAACGGATAAAATTTATTGTCACAGATTCTGAAGGTATCGGTTATTTTGGATTGATGATGTAATTTTAAGTAGATCAGCGTTTAAATTGTTGCAATATGTCGCCTCAATCGCCTGTAGTTTCGGTTCGATGACAAAACATAACCGGATTTCAAACTACAAAATTTCCAATAATCGAGCTTTCCATATGCAACCAACCATTAATTTCTTTCTTAATATGCCATTTACATTACCTATAATCATTTTGAGCCGGAATTTCAACAAAAAAATATTTTCAATTTTTCGCAAAAATCTCTGATGGTTAGCCTTACTTATTTTGAACGGATAAAATTTATTGTCACAGATTCTGAAGGTATCGGTTATTTTGGATTGATGATGTAATTTTAAGTAGACCAGCGTTTAAATTGTTGCAATATGTCGCCTCAATCGCCTGTAGTTTCGGTTCGATGACAAAACATAACCGGATTTCAAACTACAAAATTTCCAATAATCGAGCTTTCCATATGCAACCAACCATTAATTTCTTTCTTAATATGCCATTTACATTAAATATAATCATTTTGAGCCGGAATTTCAACAAAAAAATATTTTCAATTTTTCGCAAAAATCTCTGATGGTTAGCCTTACTTATTTTGAACGGATAAAATTTATTGTCACAGATTCTGAAGGTATCGGTTATTTTGGATTGATGATGTAATTTTAAGTAGATCAGCGTTTAAATTGTTGCAATATGTCGCCTCAATCGCCTGTAGTTTCGGTTCGATGACAAAACATAACCGGATTTCAAACTACAAAATTTCCAATAATCGAGCTTTCCATATGCAACCAACCATTAATTTCTTTCTTAATATGCCATTTACATTAAATATAATCATTTTGAGCCGGAATTTCAACAAAAAAATATTTTCAATTTTTCGCAAAAATCCCTGATGGCTAGCCTTACTTATTTTGAACGGATAAAATTTATTGTCACAGATTCTGAAGGTATCGGTTATTTTGGATTGATGATGTAATTTTAAGTAGATCAGCGTTTAAATTGTTGCAATATGTCGCCTCAATCGCCTGTAGTTTCGGTTCGATGACAAAACATAATCGGATTTCAAACTACAAAATTTCCAATAACCGAGCTTTCCATATGCAACCAACCATTAATTTCTTTCTTAATATGCCATTTACATTACCTATAATCATTTTGAGCCGGAATTTCAACAAAAAAATATTTTCAATTTTTCGCAAAAATCTCTGATGGTTAGCCTTACTTATTTTGAACGGATAAAATTTACTGTCACAGATTCTGAAGGTATCGGTCATTTTGGATTGATGATGTAATTTTAAGTAGATCAGCGTTTAAATTGTTGCAATATGTCGCCTCAATCGCCTGTAGTTTCGGTTCGATGACAAAACATAACCGGATTTCAAACTACAAAATTTCCAATAACCGAGCTTTCCATATGCAACCAACCATTAATTTCTTTCTTAATATGCCATTTACATTACCTATAATCATTTTGAGCCGGAATTTCAACAAAAAAATATTTTCAATTTTTCGCAAAAATCCCTGATGGCTAGCCTTACTTATTTTGAACGGATAAAATTTATTGTCACAGATTCTGAAGGTATCGGTTATTTTGGATTGATGATGTAATTTTAAGTAGATCAGCGTTTAAATTGTTGCAATATGTCGCCTCAATCGCCTGTAGTTTCGGTTCGATGACAAAACATAACCGGATTTCAAACTACAAAATTTCCAATAATCGAGCTTTCCATATGCAACCAACCATTAATTTCTTTCTTAATATGCCATTTACATTACCTATAATCATTTTGAGCCGGAATTTCAACAAAAAAATATTTTCAATTTTTCGCAAAAATCTCTGATGGCTAGCCTTACTTATTTTGAACGGATAAAATTTATTGTCACAGATTCTGAAGGTATCGGTTATTTTGGATTGATGATGTAATTTTAAGTAGATCAGCGTTTAAATTGTTGCAATATGTCGCCTCAATCGCCTGTAGTTTCGGTTCGATGACAAAACATAACCGGATTTCAAACTACAAAATTTCCAATAATCGAGCTTTCCATATGCAACCAACCATTAATTTCTTTCTTAATATGCCATTTACATTAGCTATAATCATTTTGAGCCGGAATTTCAACAAAAAAATATTTTCAATTTTTCGCAAAAATCTCTGATGGCTAGCCTTACTTATTTTGAACGGATAAAATTTATTGTCACAGATTCTGAAGGTATCGGTTATTTTGGATTGATGATGTAATTTTAAGTAGATCAGCGTTTAAATTGTTGCAATATGTCGCCTCAATCGCCTGTAGTTTCGGTTCGATGACAAAACATAATCGGATTTCAAACTACAAAATTTCCAATAACCGAGCTTTCCATATGCAACCAACCATTAATTTCTTTCTTAATATGCCATTTACATTACCTATAATCATTTTGAGCCGGAATTTCAACAAAAAAATATTTTCAATTTTTCGCAAAAATCTCTGATGGTTAGCCTTACTTATTTTGAACGGATAAAATTTACTGTCACAGATTCTGAAGGTATCGGTTATTTTGGATTGATGATGTAATTTTAAGTAGATCAGCGTTTAAATTGTTGCAATATGTCGCCTCAATCGCCTGTAGTTTCGGTTCGATGACAAAACATAACCGGATTTCAAACTACAAAATTTCCAATAACCGAGCTTTCCATATGCAACCAACCATTAATTTCTTTCTTAATATGCCATTTACATTACCTATAATCATTTTGAGCCGGAATTTCAACAAAAAAATATTTTCAATTTTTCGCAAAAATCTCTGATGAGCCTTACTTATTTTGAACGGATAAAATTTATTGTCACAGATTCTGAAGGTATCGGTTATTTTGGATTGATGATGTAATTTTAAGTAGATCAGCGTTTAAATTGTTGCAATATGTCGCCTCAATCGCCTGTAGTTTCGGTTCGATTACAAAACATAACCGGATTTCAAACTACAAAATTTCCAATAACCGAGCTTTCCATATGCAACCAACCATTAATTTCTTTCTTAATATGCCATTTACATTACCTATAATCATTTTGAGCCGGAATTTCAACAAAAAAATATTTTCAATTTTTCGCAAAAATCTCTGATGGCTAGCCTTACTTATTTTGAACGGATAAAATTTATTGTCACAGATTCTGAAGGTATCGGTTATTTTGGATTGATGATGTAATTTTAAGTAGATCAGCGTTTAAATTGTTGCAATATGTCGCCTCAATCGCCTGTAGTTTCGGTTCGATGACAAAACATAACCGGATTTCAAACTACAAAATTTCCAATAATCGAGCTTTCCATATGCAACCAACCATTAATTTCTTTCTTAATATGCCATTTACATTACCTATAATCATTTTGAGCCGGAATTTCAACAAAAAAATATTTTCAATTTTTCGCAAAAATCTCTGATGGCTAGCCTTACTTATTTTGAACGGATAAAATTTATTGTCACAGATTCTGAAGGTATCGGTTATTTTGGATTGATGATGTAATTTTAAGTAGATCAGCGTTTAAATTGTTGCAATATGTCGCCTCAATCGCCTGTAGTTTCGGTTCGATGACAAAACATAATCGGATTTCAAACTACAAAATTTCCAATAACCGAGCTTTCCATATGCAACCAACCATTAATTTCTTTCTTAATATGCCATTTACATTACCTATAATCATTTTGAGCCGGAATTTCAACAAAAAAATATTTTCAATTTTTCGCAAAAATCTCTGATGGTTAGCCTTACTTATTTTGAACGGATAAAATTTACTGTCACAGATTCTGAAGGTATCGGTTATTTTGGATTGATGATGTAATTTTAAGTAGATCAGCGTTTAAATTGTTGCAATATGTCGCCTCAATCGCCTGTAGTTTCGGTTCGATGACAAAACATAACCGGATTTCAAACTACAAAATTTCCAATAACCGAGCTTTCCATATGCAACCAACCATTAATTTCTTTCTTAATATGCCATTTACATTACCTATAATCATTTTGAGCCGGAATTTCAACAAAAAAATATTTTCAATTTTTCGCAAAAATCTCTGATGAGCCTTACTTATTTTGAACGGATAAAATTTATTGTCACAGATTCTGAAGGTATCGGTTATTTTGGATTGATGATGTAATTTTAAGTAGATCAGCGTTTAAATTGTTGCAATATGTCGCCTCAATCGCCTGTAGTTTCGGTTCGATTACAAAACATAACCGGATTTCAAACTACAAAATTTCCAATAACCGAGCTTTCCATATGCAACCAACCATTAATTTCTTTCTTAATATGCCATTTACATTACCTATAATCATTTTGAGCCGGAATTTCAACAAAAAAATATTTTCAATTTTTCGCAAAAATCCCTGATGGCTAGCCTTACTTATTTTGAACGGATAAAATTTATTGTCACAGATTCTGAAGGTATCGGTTATTTTGGATTGATGATGTAATTTTAAGTAGATCAGCGTTTAAATTGTTGCAATATGTCGCCTCAATCGCCTGTAGTTTCGGTTCGATGACAAAACATAACCGGATTTCAAACTACAAAATTTCCAATAATCGAGCTTTCCATATGCAACCAACCATTAATTTCTTTCTTAATATGCCATTTACATTACCTATAATCATTTTGAGCCGGAATTTCAACAAAAAAATATTTTCAATTTTTCGCAAAAATCTCTGATGGCTAGCCTTACTTATTTTGAACGGATAAAATTTATTGTCACAGATTCTGAAGGTATCGGTTATTTTGGATTGATGATGTAATTTTAAGTAGATCAGCGTTTAAATTGTTGCAATATGTCGCCTCAATCGCCTGTAGTTTCGGTTCGATGACAAAACATAACCGGATTTCAAACTACAAAATTTCCAATAATCGAGCTTTCCATATGCAACCAACCATTAATTTCTTTCTTAATATGCCATTTACATTACCTATAATCATTTTGAGCCGGAATTTCAACAAAAAAATATTTTCAATTTTTCGCAAAAATCTCTGATGGCTAGCCTTACTTATTTTGAACGGATAAAATTTATTGTCACAGATTCTGAAGGTATCGGTTATTTTGGATTGATGATGTAATTTTAAGTAGATCAGCGTTTAAATTGTTGCAATATGTCGCCTCAATCGCCTGTAGTTCCGGTTCGATGACAAAACATAATCGGATTTCAAACTACAAAATTTCCAATAATCGAGCTTTCCATATGCAACCAACCATTAATTTCTTTCTTAATATGCCATTTACATTACCTATAATCATTTTGAGCCGGAATTTCAACAAAAAAATATTTTCAATTTTTCGCAAAAATCCCTGATGGCTAGCCTTACTTATTTTGAACGGATACAATTTATTGTCACAGATTCTGAAGGTATCGGTTATTTTGGATTGATGATGTAATTTTAAGTAGATCAGCGTTTAAATTGTTGCAATATGTCGCCTCAATCGCCTGTAGTTTCGGTTCGATGACAAAACATAACCGGATTTCAAACTACAAAATTTCCAATAATCGAGCTTTCCATATGCAACCAACCATTAATTTCTTTCTTAATATGCCATTTACATTACCTATAATCATTTTGAGCCGGAATTTCAACAAAAAAATATTTTCAATTTTTCGCAAAAATCCCTGATGGCTAGCTAGCCTTACTTATTTTGAACGGATAAAATTTATTGTCACAGATTCTGAAGGTATCGGTTATTTTGGATTGATGATGTAATTTTAAGTAGATCAGCGTTTAAATTGTTGCAATATGTCGCCTCAATCGCCTGTAGTTTCGGTTCGATGACAAAACATAACCGGATTTCAAACTACAAAATTTCCAATAACCGAGCTTTCCATATGCAACCAACCATTAATTTCTTTCTTAATATGCCATTTACATTACCTATAATCATTTTGAGCCGGAATTTCAACAAAAAAATATTTTCAATTTTTCGCAAAAATCCCTGATGGTTAGCCTTACTTATTTTGAACGGATAAAATTTATTGTCACAGATTCTGAAAGTATCGGTCATTTTGGATTGATGATGTAATTTTAAGTAGATCAGCGTTTAAATTGTTGCAATATGTCGCCTCAATCGCCTGTAGTTTCGGTTCGATGACAAAACATAACCGGATTTCAAACTACAAAATTTCCAATAACCGAGCTTTCCATATGCAACCAACCATTAATTTCTTTCTTAATATGCCATTTACATTACCTATAATCATTTTGAGCCGGAATTTCAACAAAAAAATATTTTCAATTTTTCGCAAAAATCCCTGATGGCTAGCCTTACTTATTTTGAACGGATAAAATTTATTGTCACAGATTCTGAAGGTATCGGTTATTTTGGATTGATGATGTAATTTTAAGTAGATCAGCGTTTAAATTGTTGCAATATGTCGCCTCAATCGCCTGTAGTTTCGGTTCGATGACAAAACATAACCGGATTTCAAACTACAAAATTTCCAATAACCGAGCTTTCCATATGCAACCAACCATTAATTTCTTTCTTAATATGCCATTTACATTACCTATAATCATTTTGAGCCGGAATTTCAACAAAAAAATATTTTCAATTTTTCGCAAAAATCCCTGATGGTTAGCCTTACTTATTTTGAACGGATAAAATTTATTGTCACAGATTCTGAAAGTATCGGTCATTTTGGATTGATGATGTAATTTTAAGTAGATCAGCGTTTAAATTGTTGCAATATGTCGCCTCAATCGCCTGTAGTTTCGGTTCGATGACAAAACATAACCGGATTTCAAACTACAAAATTTCCAATAACCGAGCTTTCCATATGCAACCAACCATTAATTTCTTTCTTAATATGCCATTTACATTACCTATAATCATTTTGAGCCGGAATTTCAACAAAAAAATATTTTCAATTTTTCGCAAAAATCCCTGATGGTTAGCCTTACTTATTTTGAACGGATAAAATTTATTGTCACAGATTCTGAAAGTATCGGTCATTTTGGATTGATGATGTAATTTTAAGTAGATCAGCGTTTAAATTGTTGCAATATGTCGCCTCAATCGCCTGTAGTTTCGGTTCGATGACAAAACATAACCGGATTTCAAACTACAAAATTTCCAATAATCGAGCTTTCCATATGCAACCAACCATTAATTTCTTTCTTAATATGCCATTTACATTACCTATAATCATTTTGAGCCGGAATTTCAACAAAAAAATATTTTCAATTTTTCGCAAAAATCTCTGATGGTGCCTTACTTATTTTGAACGGATAAAATTTATTGTCACAGATTCTGAAGGTATCGGTTATTTTGGATTGATGATGTAATTTTAAGTAGATCAGCGTTTAAATTGTTGCAATATGTCGCCTCAATCGCCTGTAGTTTCGGTTCGATGACAAAACATAACCGGATTTCAAACTACAAAATTTCCAATAACCGAGCTTTCCATATGCAACCAACCATTAATTTCTTTCTTAATATGCCATTTACATTACCTATAATCATTTTGAGCCGGAATTTCAACAAAAAAATATTTTCAATTTTTCGCAAAAATCCCTGATGGCTAGCCTTACTTATTTTGAACGGATAAAATTTATTGTCACAGATTCTGAAGGTATCGGTTATTTTGGATTGATGATGTAATTTTAAGTAGATCAGCGTTTAAATTGTTGCAATATGTCGCCTCAATCGCCTGTAGTTTCGGTTCGATGACAAAACATAACCGGATTTCAAACTACAAAATTTCCAATAACCGAGCTTTCCATATGCAACCAACCATTAATTTCTTTCTTAATATGCCATTTACATTACCTATAATCATTTTGAGCCGGAATTTCAACACAAAAATATTTTCAATTTTTCGCAAAAATTCCTGATGGTTAGCCTTACTTATTTTGAACGGATAAAATTTATTGTCACAGATTCTGAAAGTATCGGTCATTTTGGATTAATGATGTAATTTTAAGTAGATCAGCGTTTAAATTGTTGCAATATGTCGCCTCAATCGCCTGTAGTTTCGGTTCGATGACAAAACATAACCGGATTTCAAACTACAAAATTTCCAATAACCGAGCTTTCCATATGCAACCAACCATTAATTTCTTTCTTAATATGCCATTTACATTACCTATAATCATTTTGAGCCGGAATTTCAACAAAAAAATATTTTCAATTTTTCGCAAAAATCCCTGATGGTTAGCCTTACTTATTTTGAACGGATAAAATTTATTGTCACAGATTCTGAAAGTATCGGTCATTTTGGATTGATGATGTAATTTTAAGTAGATCAGCGTTTAAATTGTTGCAATATGTCGCCTCAATCGCCTGTAGTTCCGGTTCGATGACAAAACATAATCGGATTTCAAACTACAAAATTTCCAATAATCGAGCTTTCCATATGCAACCAACCATTAATTTCTTTCTTAATATGCCATTTACATTACCTATAATCATTTTGAGCCGGAATTTCAACAAAAAAATATTTTCAATTTTTCGCAAAAATCTCTGATGGCTAGCCTTACTTATTTTGAACGGATAAAATTTATTGTCACAGATTCTGAAGGTATCGGTTATTTTGGATTGATGATGTAATTTTAAGTAGATCAGCGTTTAAATTGTTGCAATATGTCGCCTCAATCGCCTGTAGTTTCGGTTCGATGACAAAACATAACCGGATTTCAAACTACAAAATTTCCAATAACCGAGCTTTCCATATGCAACCAACCATTAATTTCTTTCTTAATATGCCATTTACATTACCTATAATCATTTTGAGCCGGAATTTCAACAAAAAAATATTTTCAATTTTTCGCAAAAATCCCTGATGGTTAGCCTTACTTATTTTGAACGGATAAAATTTATTGTCACAGATTCTGAAAGTATCGGTCATTTTGGATTGATGATGTAATTTTAAGTAGATCAGCGTTTAAATTGTTGCAATATGTCGCCTCAATCGCCTGTAGTTCCGGTTCGATGACAAAACATAATCGGATTTCAAACTACAAAATTTCCAATAATCGAGCTTTCCATATGCAACCAACCATTAATTTCTTTCTTAATATGCCATTTACATTACCTATAATCATTTTGAGCCGGAATTTCAACAAAAAAATATTTTCAATTTTTCGCAAAAATCTCTGATGGTTAGCCTTACTTATTTTGAACGGATAAAATTTATTGTCACAGATTCTGAAGGTATCGGTTATTTTGGATTGATGATGTAATTTTAAGTAGATCAGCGTTTAAATTGTTGCAATATGTCGCCTCAATCGCCTGTAGTTTCGGTTCGATGACAAAACATAACCGGATTTCAAACTACAAAATTTCCAATAACCGAGCTTTCCATATGCAACCAACCATTAATTTCTTTCTTAATATGCCATTTACATTACCTATAATCATTTTGAGCCGGAATTTCAACAAAAAAATATTTTCAATTTTTCGCAAAAATCCCTGATGGTTAGCCTTACTTATTTTGAACGGATAAAATTTATTGTCACAGATTCTGAAAGTATCGGTCATTTTGGATTGATGATGTAATTTTAAGTAGATCAGCGTTTAAATTGTTGCAATATGTCGCCTCAATCGCCTGTAGTTCCGGTTCGATGACAAAACATAATCGGATTTCAAACTACAAAATTTCCAATAATCGAGCTTTCCATATGCAACCAACCATTAATTTCTTTCTTAATATGCCATTTACATTACCTATAATCATTTTGAGCCGGAATTTCAACAAAAAAATATTTTCAATTTTTAGCAAAAATCCCTGATGGTTAGCCTTACTTATTTTGAACGGATAAAATTTATTGTCACAGATTCTGAAAGTATCGGTCATTTTGGATTGATGATGTAATTTTAAGTAGATCAGCGTTTAAATTGTTGCAATATGTCGCCTCAATCGCCTGTAGTTCCGGTTCGATGACAAAACATAATCGGATTTCAAACTACAAAAATTTCCAATAATCGAGCTTTCCATATGCAACCAACCATTAATTTCTTTCTTAATATGCCATTTACATTACCTATAATCATTTTGAGCCGGAATTTCAACAAAAAAATATTTTCAATTTTTCGCAAAAATCCCTGATGGTTAGCCTTACTTATTTTGAACGGATAAAATTTATTGTCACAGATTCTGAAAGTATCGGTCATTTTGGATTGATGATGTAATTTTAAGTAGATCAGCGTTTAAATTGTTGCAATATGTCGCCTCAATCGCCTGTAGTTCCGGTTCGATGACAAAACATAATCGGATTTCAAACTACAAAATTTCCAATAATCGAGCTTTCCATATGCAACCAACCATTAATTTCTTTCTTAATATGCCATTTACATTACCTATAATCATTTTGAGCCGGAATTTCAACAAAAAAATATTTTCAATTTTTCGCAAAAATCCCTGATGGTTAGCCTTACTTATTTTGAACGGATAAAATTTATTGTCACAGATTCTGAAAGTATCGGTCATTTTGGATTGATGATGTAATTTTAAGTAGATCAGCGTTTAAATTGTTGCAATATGTCGCCTCAATCGCCTGTAGTTTCGGTTCGATGACAAAACATAACCGGATTTCAAACTACAAAATTTCCAATAACCGAGCTTTCCATATGCAACCAACCATTAATTTCTTTCTTAATATGCCATTTACATTACCTATAATCATTTTGAGCCGGGATTTCAACAAAAAAATATTTTCAATTTTTCGCAAAAATCCCTGATGGTTAGCCTTACTTATTTTGAACGGATAAAATTTATTGTCACAGATTCTGAAAGTATCGGTCATTTTGGATTGATGATGTAATTTTAAGTAGATCAGCGTTTAAATTGTTGCAATATGTCGCCTCAATCGCCTGTAGTTCCGGTTCGATGACAAAACATAATCGGATTTCAAACTACAAAATTTCCAATAATCGAGCTTTCCATATGCAACCAACCATTAATTTCTTTCTTAATATGCCATTTACATTACCTATAATCATTTTGAGCCGGAATTTCAACAAAAAAATATTTTCAATTTTTCGCAAAAATCTCTGATGGTTAGCCTTACTTATTTTGAACGGATAAAATTTATTGTCACAGATTCTGAAGGTATCGGTTATTTTGGATTGATGATGTAATTTTAAGTAGATCAGCGTTTAAATTGTTGCAATATGTCGCCTCAATCGCCTGTAGTTTCGGTTCGATGACAAAACATAACAGGATTTCAAACTACAAAATTTCCAATAATCGAGCTTTCCATATGCAACCAACTATTAATTTCTTTCTTAATATGCCATTTACATTACCTATAATCATTTTGAGCCGGAATTTCAACAAAAAAATATTTTCAATTTTTCGCAAAAATCTCTGATGGTTAGCCTTACTTATTTTGAACGGATAAAATTTATTGTCACAGATTCTGAAGGTATCGGTTATTTTGGATTGATGATGTAATTTTAAGTAGATCAGCGTTTAAATTGTTGCAATATGTCGCCTCAATCGCCTGTAGTTTCGGTTCGATGACAAAACATAACCGGATTTCAAACTACAAAATTTCCAATAACCGAGCTTTCCATATGCAACCAACCATTAATTTCTTTCTTAATATGCCATTTACATTACCTATAATCATTTTGAGCCGGAATTTCAACAAAAAAATATTTTCAATTTTTCGCAAAAATCTCTGATGGTTAGCCTTACTTATTTTGAACGGATAAAATTTATTGTCACAGATTCTGAAGGTATCGGTTATTTTGGATTGATGATGTAATTTTAAGTAGATCAGCGTTTAAATTGTTGCAATATGTCGCCTCAATCGCCTGTAGTTCCGGTTCGATGACAAAACATAATCGGATTTCAAACTACAAAATTTCCAATAATCGAGCTTTCCATATGCAACCAACCATTAATTTCTTTCTTAATATGCCATTTACATTACCTATAATCATTTTGAGCCGGAATTTCAACAAAAAAATATTTTCAATTTTTCGCAAAAATCTCTGATGGTTAGCCTTACTTATTTTGAACGGATAAAATTTATTGTCACAGATTCTGAAGGTATCGGTTATTTTGGATTGATGATGTAATTTTAAGTAGATCAGCGTTTAAATTGTTGCAATATGTCGCCTCAATCGCCTGTAGTTTCGGTTCGATGACAAAACATAACCGGATTTCAAACTACAAAATTTCCAATAACCGAGCTTTCCATATGCAACCAACCATTAATTTCTTTCTTAATATGCCATTTACATTACCTATAATCATTTTGAGCCGGAATTTCAACAAAAAAATATTTTCAATTTTTCGCAAAAATCTCTGATGGTTAGCCTTACTTATTTTGAACGGATAAAATTTATTGTCACAGATTCTGAAGGTATCGGTTATTTTGGATTGATGATGTAATTTTAAGTAGATCAGCGTTTAAATTGTTGCAATATGTCACCTCAATCGCCTGTAGTTTCGGTTCGATGACAAAACATAACCGGATTTCAAACTACAAAATTTCCAATAACCGAGCTTTCCATATGCAACCAACCATTAATTTCTTTCTTAATATGCCATTTACATTACCTATAATCATTTTGAGCCGGAATTTCAACAAAAAAATATTTTCAATTTTTCGCAAAAATCTCTGATGGTTAGCCTTACTTATTTTGAACGGATAAAATTTATTGTCACAGATTCTGAGGTTATTTTGGATTGATGATGTAATTTTAAGTAGATCAGCGTTTAAATTGTTGCAATATGTCGCCTCAATCGCCTGTAGTTCCGGTTCGATGACAAAAACATAATCGGATTTCAAACTACAAAATTTCCAATAATCGAGCTTTCCATATGCAACCAACCATTAATTTCTTTCTTAATATGCCATTTACATTACCTATAATCATTTTGAGCCGGAATTTCAACAAAAAAATATTTTCAATTTTTCGCAAAAATCTCTGATGGTTAGCCTTACTTATTTTGAACGGATAAAATTTATTGTCACAGATTCTGAAGGTATCGGTTATTTTGGATTGATGATGTAATTTTAAGTAGATCAGCGTTTAAATTGTTGCAATATGTCGCCTCAATCGCCTGTAGTTTCGGTTCGATGACAAAACATAACCGGATTTCAAACTACAAAATTTCCAATAATCGAGCTTTCCATATGCAACCAACCATTAATTTCTTTCTTAATATGCCATTTACATTACCTATAATCATTTTGAGCCGGAATTTCAACAAAAAAATATTTTCAATTTTTCGCAAAAATCCCTGATGGTTAGCCTTACTTATTTTGAACGGATAAAATTTATTGTCACAGATTCTGAAAGTATCGGTCATTTTGGATTGATGATGTAATTTTAAGTAGATCAGCGTTTAAATTGTTGCAATATGTCGCCTCAATCGCCTGTAGTTCCGGTTCGATGACAAAACATAATCGGATTTCAAACTACAAAATTTCCAATAATCGAGCTTTCCATATGCAACCAACCATTAATTTCTTTCTTAATATGCCATTTACATTACCTATAATCATTTTGAGCCGGAATTTCAACAAAAAAATATTTTCAATTTTTCGCAAAAATCCCTGATGGGCCTTACTTATTTTGAACGGATAAAATTTATTGTCACAGATTCTGAAAGTATCGGTCATTTTGGATTGATGATGTAATTTTAAGTAGATCAGCGTTTAAATTGTTGCAATATGTCGCCTCAATCGCCTGTAGTTCCGGTTCGATGACAAAACATAATCGGATTTCAAACTACAAAATTTCCAATAATCGAGCTTTCCATATGCAACCAACCATTAATTTCTTTCTTAATATGCCATTTACATTACCTATAATCATTTTGAGCCGGAATTTCAACAAAAAAATATTTTCAATTTTTCGCAAAAATCTCTGATGGTTAGCCTTACTTATTTTGAACGGATAAAATTTATTGTCACAGATTCTGAAGGTATCGGTTATTTTGGATTGATGATGTAATTTTAAGTAGATCAGCGTTTAAATTGTTGCAATATGTCGCCTCAATCGCCTGTAGTTTCGGTTCGATGACAAAACATAACCGGATTTCAAACTACAAAATTTCCAATAATCGAGCTTTCCATATGCAACCAACTATTAATTTCTTTCTTAATATGCCATTTACATTACCTATAATCATTTTGAGCCGGAATTTCAACAAAAAAATATTTTCAATTTTTCGCAAAAATCTCTGATGGTTAGCCTTACTTATTTTGAACGGATAAAATTTATTGTCACAGATTCTGAAGGTATCGGTTATTTTGGATTGATGATGTAATTTTAAGTAGATCAGCGTTTAAATTGTTGCAATATGTCGCCTCAATCGCCTGTAGTTTCGGTTCGATGACAAAACATAACCGGATTTCAAACTACAAAATTTCCAATAACCGAGCTTTCCATATGCAACCAACCATTAATTTCTTTCTTAATATGCCATTTACATTACCTATAATCATTTTGAGCCGGAATTTCAACAAAAAAATATTTTCAATTTTTCGCAAAAATCTCTGATGGTTAGCCTTACTTATTTTGAACGGATAAAATTTATTGTCACAGATTCTGAAAGTATCGGTCATTTTGGATTGATGATGTAATTTTAAGTAGATCAGCGTTTAAATTGTTGCAATATGTCGCCTCAATCGCCTGTAGTTTCGGTTCGATGACAAAACATAACCGGATTTCAAACTACAAAATTTCCAATAACCGAGCTTTCCATATGCAACCAACCATTAATTTCTTTCTTAATATGCCATTTACATTACCTATAATCATTTTGAGCCGGAATTTCAACAAAAAAATATTTTCAATTTTTCGCAAAAATCCCTGATGGTTAGTCTTACTTATTTTGAACGGATAAAATTTATTGTCACAGATTCTGAAGGTATCGGTTATTTTGGATTGATGATGTAATTTTAAGTAGATCAGCGTTTAAATTGTTGCAATATGTCGCCTCAATCGCCTGTAGTTTCGGTTCGATGACAAAACATAACCGGATTTCAAACTACAAAATTTCCAATAATCGAGCTTTCCATATGCAACCAACCATTAATTTCTTTCTTAATATGCCATTTACATTACCTATAATCATTTTGAGCCGGAATTTCAACAAAAAAATATTTTTCAATTTTTCGCAAAAATCCCTGATGGTTAGCCTTACTTATTTTGAACGGATAAAATTTATTGTCACAGATTCTGAAAGTATCGGTTATTTTGGATTGATGATGTAATTTTAAGTAGATCAGCGTTTAAATTGTTGCAATATGTCGCCTCAATCGCCTGTAGTTCCGGTTCGATGACAAAACATAATCGGATTTCAAACTACAACCAATAATCGAGCTTTCCATATGCAACCAACCATTAATTTCTTTCTTAATATGCCATTTACATTACCTATAATCATTTTGAGCCGGAATTTCAACAAAAAAATATTTTCAATTTTTCGCAAAAATCCCTGATGGTTAGCCTTTCTTATTTTGAACGGATAAAATTTATTGTCACAGATTCTGAAAGTATCGGTCATTTTGGATTGATGATGTAATTTTAAGTAGATCAGCATTTAAATTGTTGCAATATGTCGCCTCAATCGCCTGTAGTTTCGGTTCGATGACAAAACATAACCGGATTTCAAACTACAAAATTTCCAATAACCGAGCTTTCCATATGCAACCAACCATTAATTTCTTTCTTAATATGCCATTTATATTACCTATAATCATTTTGAGCCGGAATTTCAACAAAAAAATATTTTCAATTTTTCGCAAAAATCCCTGATGGTTAGCCTTACTTATTTTGAACGGATAAAATTTATTGTCACAGATTCTGAAAGTATCGGTCATTTTGGATTGATGATGTAATTTTAAGTAGATCAGCGTTTAAATTGTTGCAATATGTCGCCTCAATCGCCTGTAGTTTCGGTTCGATGACAAAACATAACCGGATTTCAAACTACAAAATTTCCAATAATCGAGCTTTCCATATGCAACCAACCATTAATTTCTTTCTTAATATGCCATTTACATTACCTATAATCATTTTGAGCCGGAATTTCAACAAAAAAATATTTTTCAATTTTTCGCAAAAATCCCTGATGGTTAGCCTTACTTATTTTGAACGGATAAAATTTATTGTCACAGATTCTGAAAGTATCGGTCATTTTGGATTGATGATGTAATTTTAAGTAGATCAGCGTTTAAATTGTTGCAATATGTCGCCTCAATCGCCTGTAGTTTCGGTTCGATGACAAAACATAACCGGATTTCAAACTACAAAATTTCCAATAATCGAGCTTTCCATATGCAACCAACCATTAATTTCTTTCTTAATATGCCATTTACATTACCTATAATCATTTTGAGCCGGAATTTCAACAAAAAAATATTTTCAATTTTTCGCAAAAATCCCTGATGGTTAGTTAGCCTTTCTTATTTTGAACGGATAAAATTTATTGTCACAGATTCTGAAAGTATCGGTCATTTTGGATTGATGATGTAATTTTAAGTAGATCAGCATTTAAATTGTTGCAATATGTCGCCTCAATCGCCTGTAGTTTCGGTTCGATGACAAAACATAACCGGATTTCAAACTACAAAATTTCCAATAACCGAGCTTTCCATATGCAACCAACCATTAATTTCTTTCTTAATATGCCATTTATATTACCTATAATCATTTTGAGCCGGAATTTCAACAAAAAAATATTTTCAATTTTTCGCAAAAATCCCTGATGGTTAGCCTTACTTATTTTGAACGGATAAAATTTATTGTCACAGATTCTGAAGGTATCGGTTATTTTGGATTGATGATGTAATTTTAAGTAGATCAGCGTTTAAATTGTTGCAATATGTCGCCTCAATCGACTGTAGTTTCGGTTCGATGACAAAACATAACCGGATTTCAAACTACAAAATTTCCAATAATCGAGCTTTCCATATGCAACCAACCATTAATTTCTTTCTTAATATGCCATTTACATTACCTATAATCATTTTGAGCCGGAATTTCAACAAAAAAATATTTTCAATTTTTCGCAAAAATCCCTGATGGTTAGCCTTTCTTATTTTGAACGGATAAAATTTATTGTCACAGATTCTGAAAGTATCAGTCATTTTGGATTGATGATGTAATTTTAAGTAGATCAGCATTTAAATTGTTGCAATATGTCGCCTCAATCGCCTGTAGTTTCGGTTCGATGACAAAACATAACCGGATTTCAAACTACAAAATTTCCAATAACCGAGCTTTCCATATGCAACCAACCATTAATTTCTTTCTTAATATGCCATTTACATTACCTATAATCATTTTGAGCCGGAATTTCAACAAAAAAATATTTTCAATTTTTCGCAAAAATCCCTGATGGTTAGCCTTACTTATTTTGAACGGATAAAATTTATTGTCACAGATTCTGAAAGTATCGGTCATTTTGGATTGATGATGTAATTTTAAGTAGATCAGCGTTTAAATTGTTGCAATATGTCGCCTCAATCGCCTGTAGTTTCGGTTCGATGACAAAACATAACCGGATTTCAAACTACAAAATTTCCAATAATCGAGCTTTCCATATGCAACCAACCATTAATTTCTTTCTTAATATGCCATTTACATTACCTATAATCATTTTGAGCCGGAATTTCAACAAAAAAATATTTTCAATTTTTCGCAAAAATCCCTGATGGTTAAGCCTTACTTATTTTGAACGGATAAAATTTATTGTCACAGATTCTGAAAGTATCGGTCATTTTGGATTGATGATGTAATTTTAAGTAGATCAGCGTTTAAATTGTTGCAATATGTCGCCTCAATCGCCTGTAGTTTCGGTTCGATGACAAAACATAATCGGATTTCAAACTACAAAATTTCCAATAACCGAGCTTTCCATATGCAACCAACCATTAATTTCTTTCTTAATATGCCATTTACATTACCTATAATCATTTTGAGCCGGAATTTCAACAAAAAAATATTTTCAATTTTTAGCAAAAATCCCTGATGGTTAGCCTTACTTATTTTGAACGGATAAAATTTATTGTCACAGATTCTGAAAGTATCGGTCATTTTGGATTGATGATGTAATTTTAAGTAGATCAGCGTTTAAATTGTTGCAATATGTCGCCTCAATCGCCTATAGTTTCGGTTCGATGACAAAACATAACCGGATTTCAAACTACAAAATTTCCAATAACCGAGCTTTCCATATGCAACCAACCATTAATTTCTTTCTTAATATGCCATTTACATTACCTATAATCATTTTGAGCCGGAATTTCAACAAAAAAATATTTTCAATTTTTCGCAAAAATCCCTGATGGTTAGCCTTACTTATTTTGAACGGATAAAATTTATTGTCACAGATTCTGAAGGTATCGGTCATTTTGGATTGATGATGTAATTTTAAGTAGATCAGCGTTTAAATTGTTGCAATATGTCGCCTCAATCGCCTGTAGTTTCGGTTCGATGACAAAACATAACCGGATTTCAAACTATAAAATTTCCAATAACCGAGCTTTCCATATGCAACCAACCATTAATTTCTTTCTTAATATGCCATTTACATTACCTATAATCATTTTGAGCCGGAATTTCAACAAAAAAATATTTTCAATTTTTCGCAAAAATCCCTGATGGTTAGCCTTACTTATTTTGAACGGATAAAATTTATTGTCACAGATTCTGAGGTTATTTTGGATTGATGATGTAATTTTAAGTAGATCAGCGTTTAAATTGTTGCAATATGTCGCCTCAATCGCCTGTAGTTCCGGTTCGATGACAAAACATAATCGGATTTCAAACTACAAAATTTCCAATAACCGAGCTTTCCATATGCAACCAACCATTAATTTCTTTCTTAATATGCCATTTACATTACCTATAATCATTTTGAGCCGGAATTTCAACAAAAAAATATTTTCAATTTTTCGCAAAAATCCCTGATGGTTAGCCTTACTTATTTTGAACGGATAAAATTTATTGTCACAGATTCTGAAGGTATCGGTTATTTTGGATTGATGATGTAATTTTAAGTAGATCAGCGTTTAAATTGTTGCAATATGTCGCCTCAATCGCCTGTAGTTCCGGTTCGATGACAAAACATAATCGGATTTCAAACTACAAAATTTCCAATAACCGAGCTTTCCATATGCAACCAACCATTAATTTCTTTCTTAATATGCCATTTACATTACCTATAATCATTTTGAGCCGGAATTTCAACAAAAAAATATTTTCAATTTTTCGCAAAAATCCCTGATGGTTAGCCTTACTTATTTTGAACGGATAAAATTTATTGTCACAGATTCTGAAAGTATCGGTCATTTTGGATTGATGATGTAATTTTAAGTAGATCAGCGTTTAAATTGTTGCAATATGTCGCCTCAATCGCCTGTAGTTTCGGTTCGATGACAAAACATAACCGGATTTCAAACTACAAAATTTCCAATAACCGAGCTTTCCATATGCAACCAACCATTAATTTCTTTCTTAATATGCCATTTACATTACCTATAATCATTTTGAGCCGGAATTTCAACAAAAAAATATTTTCAATTTTTCGCAAAAATCCCTGATGGTTAGCCTTACTTATTTTGAACGGATAAAATTTATTGTCACAGATTCTGAAAGTATCGGTCATTTTGGATTGATGATGTAATTTTAAGTAGATCAGCGTTTAAATTGTTGCAATATGTCGCCTCAATCGCCTGTAGTTTCGGTTCGATGACAAAACATAATCGGATTTCAAACTACAAAATTTCCAATAACCGAGCTTTCCATATGCAACTAACCATTAATTTCTTTCTTAATATGCCATTTACATTACCTATAATCATTTTGAGCCGGAATTTCAACAAAAAAATATTTTCAATTTTTCGCAAAAATCCCTGATGGTTAGCCTTACTTATTTTGAACGGATAAAATTTATTGTCACAGATTCTGAAGGTATCGGTTATTTTATAATCGGTTATAGGTTATAATCATTTTGAGCCGGAATTTCAACAAAAAAATATTTTCAATTTTTCGCAAAAATCCCTGATGGTTAGCCTTACTTATTTTGAACGGATAAAATTTATTGTCACAGATTCTGAAGGTATCGGTTATTTTATAATCGGTTATAGGTTATAATCATTTTGAGCCGGAATTTCAACAAAAAAATATTTTCAATTTTTCGCAAAAATCCCTGATGGTTAGCCTTACTTATTTTGAACGGGATAAAATTTATTGTCACAGATTCTGAAAGTATCGGTCATTTTGGATTGATGATGTAATTTTAAGTAGATCAGCGTTTAAATTGTTGCAATATGTCGCCTCAATCGCCTGTAGTTTCGGTTCGATGACAAAACATAATCGGATTTCAAACTACAAAATTTCCAATAACCGAGCTTTCCATATGCAACCAACCATTAATTTCTTTCTTAATATGCCATTTACATTACCTATAATCATTTTGAGCCGGAATTTCAACAAAAAAATATTTTCAATTTTTCGCAAAAATCCCTGATGGTTAGCCTTACTTATTTTGAACGGATAAAATTTATTGTCACAGATTCTGAAAGTATCGGTTATTTTGGATTGATGATGTAATTTTAAGTAGATCAGCGTTTAAATTGTTGCAATATGTCGCCTCAATCGCCTGTAGTTTCGGTTCGATGACAAAACATAACCGGATTTCAAACTACAAAATTTCCAATAACCGAGCTTTCCATATGCAACCAACTATTAATTTCTTTCTTAATATGCCATTTACATTACCTATAATCATTTTGAGCCGGAATTTCAACAAAAAAATATTTTCAATTTTTCCGCAAAAATCCCTGATGGTTAGCCTTACTTATTTTGAACGGATAAAATTTATTGTCACAGATTCTGAAAGTATCGGTCATTTTGGATTGATGATGTAATTTTAAGTAGATCAGCGTTTAAATTGTTGCAATATGTCGCCTCAATCGCCTGTAGTTTCGGTTCGATGACAAAACATAACCGGATTTCAAACTACAAAATTTCCAATAACCGAGCTTTCCATATGCAACCAACCATTAATTTCTTTCTTAATATGCCATTTACATTACCTATAATCATTTTGAGCCGGAATTTCAACAAAAAAAATATTTTCAATTTTTCGCAAAAATCCCTGATGGTTAGCCTTACTTATTTTGAACGGATAAAATTTATTGTCACAGATTCTGAGGTTATTTTGGATTGATGATGTAATTTTAAGTAGATCAGCGTTTAAATTGTTGCAATATGTCGCCTCAATCGCCTGTAGTTCCGGTTCGATGACAAAACATAATCGGATTTCAAACTACAAAATTTCCAATAACCGAGCTTTCCATATGCAACAACCATTAATTTCTTTCTTAATATGCCATTTACATTACCTATAATCATTTTGAGCCGGAATTTCAACAAAAAAATATTTTCAATTTTTCGCAAAAATCCCTGATGGTTAGCCTTACTTATTTTGAACGGATAAAATTTATTGTCACAGATTCTGAAGGTATCGGTTATTTTGGATTGATGATGTAATTTTAAGTAGATCAGCGTTTAAATTGTTGCAATATGTCGCCTCAATCGCCTGTAGTTCCGGTTCGATGACAAAACATAATCGGATTTCAAACTACAAAATTTCCAATAACCGAGCTTTCCATATGCAACCAACCATTAATTTCTTTCTTAATATGCCATTTACATTACCTATAATCATTTTGAGCCGGAATTTCAACAAAAAAATATTTTCAATTTTTCGCAAAAATCCCTGATGGTTAGCCTTACTTATTTTGAACGGATAAAATTTATTGTCACAGATTCTGAAGGTATCGGTTATTTTGGATTGATGATGTAATTTTAAGTAGATCAGCGTTTAAATTGTTGCAATATGTCGCCTCAATCGCCTGTAGTTTCGGTTCGATGACAAAACATAACCGGATTTCAAACTACAAAATTTCCAATAACCGAGCTTTCCATATGCAACCAACCATTAATTTCTTTCTTAATATGCCATTTACATTACCTATAATCATTTTGAGCCGGAATTTCAACAAAAAAATATTTTCAATTTTTCGCAAAAATCCCTGATGGTTAGCCTTACTTATTTTGAACGGATAAAATTTATTGTCACAGATTCTGAAAGTATCGGTTATTTTGGATTGATGATGTAATTTTAAGTAGATCAGCGTTTAAATTGTTGCAATATGTCGCCTCAATCGCCTGTAGTTTCGGTTCGATGACAAAACATAACCGGATTTCAAACTACAAAATTTCCAATAACCGAGCTTTCCATATGCAACCAACCATTAATTTCTTTCTTAATATGCCATTTACATTACCTATAATCATTTTGAGCCGGAATTTCAACAAAAAAATATTTTCAATTTTTCGCAAAAATCCCTGATGGTTAGCCTTACTTATTTTGAACGGATAAAATTTATTGTCACAGATTCTGAAAGTATCGGTCATTTTGGATTGATGATGTAATTTTAAGTAGATCAGCGTTTAAATTGTTGCAATATGTCGCCTCAATCGCCTGTAGTTTCGGTTCGATGACAAAACATAACCGATTTCAAACTACAAAATTTCCAATAACCGAGCTTTCCATATGCAACCAACCATTAATTTCTTTCTTAATATGCCATTTACATTACCTATAATCATTTTGAGCCGGAATTTCAACAAAAAAATATTTTCAATTT